>JBBMKC010055196.1:0-17697 GCA_037834085.1 Bipalium vagum | reverse complement strand
TATATATATATATTGTTGAGCTTCAAAATCTGATACGTACATTATTCACACAGTCTAATTTGATGTGAAATGAAAAATACACAATGTATTTCTTTTGTCAATGTATGCATTTCTCTGTTACAATATATCAGTTCTTGAAAAATCGGTTACAACTCTTAACACTTTTCAAAATTACTATTTTGTTAAAATAACTTTATAATATAAAGAAAATCAGATTGTGGTAATCAAAAATTTTTCTTTTCAAATTCGTTGTCACTTGGAACCACTTCATTTTTCTAAAGATTTCGACATTCCACGCTTCCTGTTGACTATAATCTATTGATAAAACGAATATTAGAATTTCTTTTTATAATTATATTTTTATACGTTATCGGACAGAATTTGTATTTATATAAAAATCTTTTTTGCTATGGATAAATGTGATCTTCAAATTTTGTTGTTTTTTGATAATTTTGCTTGAGATTGTTTCCAATTACATATATTTAGTAATAGCGGAGATTAAAACAATTTCCTGTCACCGTATCAAGATAAAATTTGAAGATCAGAAACCCATAACCTTCATATGATCCTTTTCTCAATTCTGAACCTAGAATGCTGACTTCAAAAATATTGATTTGAAAACTAACCAATTCTTCAGATTCCATAAAATAATAATATTAATATAAAATGTTAATATCACAAAGTATGAAAGCTTGGTGATAACAATATAATCCAAAAAATATAAATAATGATTAGTTTACATTATATATTCTTGCAGCCCTTTTCATTTTTATGGAACTCATTTTGCATTTTAATTAATTTTAAACTTTTTCCAATTACATTTTTATTGAAATTTTTCATCATTACAAAGTTGTCATTAAATATAAAAGAAAAAATGCATATTAAATATTTATTACATTTAAGTATATACATTAATATAAAAATGTAATTTATAAATAAAATGTTAAATAAAAACTTCAGAATTTCTTCCCTTTGGTACAAATTCTCTCATTTATTAGGTTGTCCAGTATGAAATTGCAGATTTCTTATATTAATTTTCAAATTAAAGTTAATCAAAAACGTTAACAATAAATTGTTTGTTTATATATACCAAATTAAAGAGTAACTTTCAAACTTTAATATAAATATAAAAGTAAGCATATTAATTTAAAGTAAAAGTTTTCTTGATCGTTCTTTACTAGGCATGGTTGATCAACAGATTCGAGTATGCATATTATACGAGTTCTAACTTAACCACAATGCATCAGAAGCAACTCGAAACATTAATGCTAAATGGGGTGAAGGTAGTATAAGCGAAAGAACAACACAGATATGGTTCAAAAAATTTCGAGACGGGAACCTAAGTCTCCAATGCCTCTTAAATGAAACCCAATTGAAGTCAACTGTCGAAGAAAATATTCAAACAAATGTGAGAGAACTTACTCAAGTTCTCAATGAGTCCAAATCATCAATTTCCACCCATATAAAAGAGATTTGTAAGGTTAACAAGCTTTATTCATGAATTCCCCATGATTTAACAGAAAATCAACAAAAATATCGATTTTAAATCTGTTCGTCATTAATAAATCGGAACCAAATTGATCCCTTTTTGTCTCGTATTATAACATGCGATAAATGTGGATTGTATACAACAATCGTAGATGATCAGCGCAATGGTTAAATTCTGATGCGAAGTCGAAAACCATGTCTAAACCAAGCCTTCACCTCAAGAAGACTATGATAACTGCGTGTTGGTCTGAGGATGGCTTAATACATTACAACTTCTTGAAATCAGGTAAAACGATTACCGCACAGTAATACTGTCAAGAAAATAAGACTATGCACACAAAGCTGATTCAAAAACAACTAGGTCTTGTAAACCGAAAGGGACCGATCTTGTTTCAGAATAATGCAAGACCACATGTTTCTAAAGTGACCTTACAAAAATTACATGGCTTACAGTACGAAGTTTTGCCTCATCCAGCTTATTCCCAAGATCTGTCACCTACAGGTTACCACCTGTTCAAGCATATGGATTCATTTCTGGCTAATAAAATTTTCCAGGACCCAGGTGCTATCGAAAAGGACATCGCTCAATTTTTCGATTCAAGAAGTTTGGAGTTTTACCAAAAAGGAATTAAACAGTTATTATCCCGATGGTAACAGTGTGTCAAAAGCGATGAGAAATATTTTAATTAATAAAATTTATTTACAAGCTATTTTTGACTTTTTAAAAATAATATTGAAAATCCGCAATTTCATACTGGACAACCTAATAGATATAATAGCCTGTCCTCAATTTATCTAAAATATCAATAAGGCCGCTATAAATTTCTATTATTTCCATTAATTATTAATTAATAATTAAATTTTCATTATCCAAAGCCTCTTTATTACGTTTAATTAATATCCCTTCATCTTTGAAAGAGTTAATAATTTTTTTAATAACTGGCAAATTCTTTAAATAATAAAATACTGCTTTCAGCCATGTTGACCTTCTAGTAATAATATTTTCTGGAGGCTTTACTATGTCTGATTTAATTTGATTAATTAAATTCTAGCTATACAATTATCAACATTAATATAGCTTGACTTTTTTCTCATGGTACAATTATTGATTAAATATGCAAGGCAAACTATATGAAAAATGGAATTGTTTTGATTATTTAATACTTTAAAACCTTTTATCATATATTTGGTTGCGTCCGTAATTATTAAAATAAGCTAGCTCAGTTTTATATTGAAGAGATTTAATGTTACATCTAGATAATTCAAAAAAAGCTCATTGTCAATTGAAACATTTACCACGTCAATTAAGTTTAATACAAATATATTACTGGGATTTATTATGGTACCAGCAGATATATTTACATATTTATTACATCTAATTTCAGTTTCGTCGACTTCGATAAATATCTTGTCATCTTTAAAATAATTAATTAATTTTGACTTATTTTCGTTCTTCAAACTTTGTAAGATATATAATCTTGCCTTTGTTTCGGAAATGGGCGGTTTACCAAGATATCGAAATATTTTAATTATTTCTGGATTATTTAAGCTATACAAGGAAATATTGGAAGATGTCAATGCTTAAACGACCACCTTAACATATTGATCATAAGCTCCTGTTATAAAGCTTTGCTCAACCTTTTTAATCATTTGTGTTTCAAGTTTTTTTAATATATAGACCATTCGTCTTACCTTTATAAAAGATGTCAAAAATCAATATACGTATACTACCTCTTACATTTTCGATGATCATCCACATGATAGTTCTTATCATGCTTAACAAAGGTATCACAAATTTTACAATATAAATTGTCTTGAGAATGATACACAAATCCATTATCATAAATCTTTACATACTATATAAGTAATTCTTTATCAATCTTTTTAGTTTTAGACATTATATAGAATTTTTAAAAATTGTATAAAATTTATTATTATTAAAACAAATTATAAATTCCTTAGAGCCATGTTAAAATTGTAATAATGCAAAATATGGCGTTTATATGGCATTTAACTTGTCATAGTTATCACTTTCCTATAATAACCCATCTTCTTCGTATTTCTTGAAATTGTTGACATTGATGTTTGTGCGTTCTTGGATATGTCTCATAATGTCGTATTGGAGCAAGAATCAATAATGAGAGAAATATTTTCTTTGAATAATCACTTGTCCTTCTTTATTTCTTTTTAATTCTGCAAAATATTTAAATGAAGATAAGTCATTTAAATCTCCATTTTCATATTTGATACGAAGACTTTGATAAGTGCTTTTGGAGATGCATATCAGTGCATTACTTCAATTTTCTTTTATTTCGGTTTCCAATAAAAATTTAAACACGGTTAACTTTTCTCTGCTAACTGATTTTCTTGTTTTTCGATTCTGAGAATTATTTTGTCATTTATATTAATAATTAAACTTATTATAAAAATGAAATGTATTCAATAAATTTGAAATATGTATTCAATTAAATTGCAAAGTGTTCAATAAAAATGAAAGAGGCTGTATATACTGCCGTACATGATATATTTTTCTTCAAACATGTTATAACGAGTATAAGAAATAAAATATGCGAAAGGGAAGATTATCCTAAATTAGATAATCAAAAGTAATTACCACAATAAGAATTATATATAGAAAATATATACGTAGGAAATTTTTTATTTATTTATATTTAAATATTTACTTTATTTATCAATAAAATTACGAAATCACAATTGTAGTTTGTTGAAATTATGAAAATAATTTTTGCGTCACGTGACAGGCAGAATTATGGAATTCTCAGAGCTCTTTGTAAGCATTCAAAGAAATGTCTGCAATCTTTTCCTCAGATACCAAAGGAATATTTCATGTGGCTTCCAAATTTTCTTTTAATTGGTCATTTTTCTTATATATTTTCTAGAATAAATCAATGTTTTAAAATAATGGTCCTTTATTAATTCGTAAAATTAAATCTTCCAATTATTAGATATTTCTTTTCTTGAAGCCATTTAAACCCATTTTAACTTGTATGTTTCAATATTTTCTGGAAATTGTTGTATTAGGATAATTTTAATAATGAAAATATTTATTTACAAAGTTAAATAATATCGAAAATGGTCTTGTAAAGACGAAATGAGATCAAGAACAAAAATAAAATAATAGTTTAAAAGTGAAGCAAATTTCGTATTTTCAATCTTTTATTTTATACATTTATATATTTTTAGTTTATATATTAAATATAATACATTTATTCACATATCTCTCCTAAGGAAAATGTATGAGAAATAAAATATTATGAAATACACCCACAAAAATGTCTACATGCATTACTGAATGTGAGTATTATTGATAATGAAAAATTTTATTCTTTTTTCGAATATATTTTTAGCAATATTATAAATATGCTTAAAAATAATTGCTCAAATTGGAACATTTTTCGTATTATAATATGAAAAATTAAATTATTTTACTTTTCCATAATGTTTTTTCTTGTTTATACAGGTCTTCAGAGGAAATTTTCGCTCTTTTTGTGGCAATTTCTTTTGTTGTAGATGCAGTTAAAGATATTTACAAAGGTTTGTTAACTTTTTTTCAAAAAAATATTTCAGTATTATGGTTTATATTGATTTTTTACAAATAATAAAGAGAGGTCTTATGATTAAAATATTACATTATTTAACATTGGTTGTTTTATTTTTCATTTCTGTTTTTCTTCTAAGAATTTGAAATTTTTTAAAATGTCTTTCATATTATTATACAAAAATTTGAAAAAATATTATTTTGAGATAAAAATATTTATTTTTTATTATAATAGAAATTCGGATTTTAATATTTTTGAATTTACTAGCCAATCAGTATACCAATATATCAGGTATAGAAATTTCGTTTATAAAAATTGTAAATTGCTTTGTTAAAATAATTTGTTTATCTGATTTATTTGTATTTATTTTAAACCAATTTTTTATTTAAAGTTTTATATATATTTTGATTTTTAAAATATCTTAAGTCAAACATGAATGATAAAAATTGTATACGTACTTGCCTGTTGTATGATTTCAAATTAGGAAAACATCCATCTGAATCCCAATATAATTATTCGGTAATTATGTTCCATCATTTCGACAGTGCCAGCGTTATTTTCAGTGCTTCAAAAATGGTTATGAAATCCTGGAAGACGAAGTGCATGGGAAACATCCGGAAATTGTTGATACTTAGGTACTTAAGGATTATGTCGAATTGGATCCAACGCAAACTACAAGAGAACTTGCGGATATGTTCGGATGTAATCATTCAATCATTGCTAATCACTTGCACAAAAATTGGAAAGATGAACCGTTGCAAATAAGTATCCATCAGGCCTTACACTGCAAAAGTCTCTCAAAAGCAATTTGAGGAATTGAAGTTTCAAATTCTTTCTCATCCATCATACATTGCAGACATTGGATTATCCTACTACAATATTTGTTCCGGTCAATGCAGAATTTTTTGGTGAGAAAGAAATTTAAAACCAACATGAAATCTAAATTTGGGTGTCCACTTTTTACATAGATTTTTTTACATTTGAAGATTTAAACCTTAAGTACACGGTATATTCACAAAGTGGTTATTGTTATATTGGATATAATAAAATGGTTTAAGTTGTTATTATAATCAAAAGAATCAAAACTTTTAAATGAATTCAGACTTCTAAGAAAACATAAAGTAATAAATTTTCTAAAAACTCAATTTAATTATTATTTAATAAAAAAAATAATTTTTCATTATTTATCTAATTTAAATGATAATTTAGCCATTTTAAATGAAGTAATTAAACAAATTTTATTCCCAATTATATTTAATTTTAACTCATAAATGTGATGAAGTGAAAATTTTTGAAATATAAATATATTCACAAATTAATTAGAAATTAATCAATTAAATGGGATTTCAAATAAATATTTCAATATCCAGTCTAGATTTTCTCCGATCAACATTTAATAACTAAAAAGAAGTTAAAATTGAAATAAATACTCTTGATGAATGTCAATATTTTCCTCTGCAAATTCGATTGACTTAATTATAATGTATTTTAATTTTATTTTTCACAATAAATATTCCATTAATTCTTAATTCATGAATTAAAACAAATAAATTTAAAATATAATTTCGGCTCAATTTTATTTTCTGTCCCTTGTGATTAATTTCTGAGAGAAATATAAATAAACATTTATTATAAATATTTAATTCAAACAATACATTTTTATGAATGGTATCAGAACACAATGTTTAGAACCTGTTTTCGATTATGATTATTTTACTGATATCTAATATTAATGATTTTATTATATTTTAATATTGAGATTCTTATACTTATTGTAAATACAATTACTGTCAATAATAATATTATTATTATCTACAATAAAATCAATAATTATTGTTAATATCAATCGGTTTACAATCAAAACTACAGGTCATTTTTTGAAAAAAATTATTAAGTGATAAAAAAATTAATATTTAAATCAAATTTTCTCAGACCTAGAAAATTCTTTTATATTAAATTTTAAAAATAAGTCGATCATGTTTTTTTACCAAAATGACCAGTCTCTTTTTGGATCGATCTCAATTTTTTCATGTTGGTATTAAAGAAATGAATATTAAATCAATAATCAGCATGCAATTATGTTTTAAGGGAAAACAGTCTGTTATTACTATAATTATTACTGATTGTATTTTATGGCGCTGCTAGACAAAGAATTGCATAAATTACAATAGATATTTTTCTATTAGAAGAAAATCATTTTTGGAGAAATTCAAAGTACTTCTAAATGGATGTGCTCATTAAAAAAAGCAACACTTGTGCACCATCTTTTTTTCATATTTCTTTTTGATCTTCACTTAGTTTATTTCTTTCTTTTTCATCAATCTTGGGCAGCGCAGAATACAACACATACTCATCATTCACAGACATAAAAGGAAAACTAAGACTTATCTGTGTCTAGAATGAAGAATTCACAACTCCCTTAACACATCAGTACAAAAATAATCCCACTGCTATATTACTTTACGACTCCAGGGATATTGCCGTGTAGATAAACGAATGAGTCAGGATATAATTCATTGATTCATTCATTGTGGGTTACTTATTGACCCTTTATTGTTCTTTCGATTTTATAAAAATAAAGATAATTTTTTACGCTCTGGGTCAAAGCTGTGAAGCTAGGAGGGATGAGCTCTGGGCAGATCATAATAGTCAATTCCTGAAGACACGAGTATTTCAAAATCTTTCGTTAATTTCTATGCAGAAATGCGGAAGAAATGAGAGATTTTTTCTTGAAAATCCAATAAAAATTTGGAGAACCCATGTTCTTAACTGTTTAAAGATGAAATTTATGTTCATCGAACTGTCAACCACAAGATGAATTTTGTTGATATGGAGACTGATGCTCACACGCAAAATAAATCGATTTGGGGAAAACTATGGTGATCTGTTGAAATTATATCTAAATGAATGAATGTGGCATTAAAATAATTAATCGAGAAACTGCGATTCAATTTTATTTAATAAATTTGTAAAAAGAAAATTATTTACTTTTGTTATTTTTTGTGATTCGTTTCAAATCTGTTTTTTGACCGGTCAATCGTATCAAGTATTTCAAAAAAAAAGATGATCCAAATAAGTTTATTTTTAAATTTTCATTGTTACTTTTTAGATATTTTTAAATAATTTAAAAATTCACAAAATTAATAATAATAATAATAATAATAATAATGATGATGATAATAATAATAATAATAATAATAATAATAATAATAATAATAATAATAATAATAATAATAATAAAAATAGAACCTTTATAATGAAAATGTCAGAATTTTACGCATACAGATAACGTAAATGATAAATCAGATTGAGATTTCAAGCTGAATGATTAAAAGACAATCTATTCTCAAATCCAGAGTAGCATGCAATCATATATCACAATAAAATTTCCTGACATAAGCCCAGGAAAGATTCCTCAAGTAATATATATTGAAATATAATTAAAGAATTATTAGGGGGAATTCTTTGAAATGATTTGTAAAATTATTAAATGTGTAATGAAAAAAAGTATCTGTCTCTTTTGATTATTGTTTTCTCTTTGACTTATTTTTTTCAAAAAGTCGTCGACAATTATTTTTTATTTTGCAATCATAAAAATCATTTCAGTGATATTATTATCTTTCAGGATTTTTAACAAAATATTGTTCTCAATTTAAAAAATTTTCTTTTCGAAAAATTCAAAACGTATTCCATTATTTCTAGAGATATCTGATTTCCGCTCGTGCAGAGTTTTATTTTTATTACTAAAAACATATTATACATTAGGGAAATTTTGGGTCTAAATTCATCTTCCCATATTAAACATTAAATTTATGGGATCTTTTCATTTTATGCATGCATAATTGATGCTGAATTTGTTTGTTTTATTCTGGCGAAAATTTTATGTGGCTTTTTTGATAATTTTAAAATTATGATCATTTTGGGGGTTTAATTTATTTAGGACAATTAAAACAAATACTTGAAAGTTTAAACTTGTTATATTGGAAAGATCACAAAAAATTTTTAAATTGAAATTCTTTTTTTTTAATTTTTTGGAAAATGTATAATAAAAAATCATCTTTTAATAATTATTTATTTATTAAATCGTTAATCACTTATTTTGGAACTGTAATATTTAAAGTAAAATGAACAAAATTAATCAATATTTTTAAATTACACTTTTATGAATAATATGACCTCAATTTGTACTCGTAGAACATACATGATCTGACAATTTTAGAATCAATCGACATTTCTTTATTTTAAAAACCAATCACAGATATATAGAAATTGATAGATTTAAACAAAATCTATAATAATGCAATATAAAATGTCTTTAAGAAATAATACCTTTATTTAAAATTCTTTATATATTCATTTTCTATGTCGTTATTTTATGTATATACACAATGCGCACGAACTTTCTTGGTTACCTAATAAATTGTTAAAAGTAAAACAAAAACATATTTTCCAAGAGATCGTTATATATTAAATTCTGTGTCAGATATCCTACTAAATAATTAGTTACATTAATTTTTAATTTAGATTAATTAAAAACTATTTTCTTTTTATAAATTTTTATATAGGTAATTATCATAAATCATTTCTGTTATTGTTCTATAATTATAAATTCATAAATGAACTGAATTGTCTCTTTTAAGGTACACTACAAACTCACTTCAGAAGTATAAAAGTGACTCAAGATAAATAATCTCAAGTTATTTATATATAATTTATATTGCAGGTTAATTTATCACTTTGGACTGAGATTGAAATATCCGAGAAAATAAATAATTGAAACCATAACCTTAAAAATATTGTTATTTATATCTAACATCGAAAAATAATAATAGGATGGTCACGAACAATGGATCAGTGAAGATATTTTATGGTGGCATAATTTTTAAATAGAACTTTTGTATAATACTTTAATGAAAGATAAATAATATAAATTAATAAATTATAAATTATAAATCAATTAACATATATTTTATAATTCATTTCTATTGGACCATAATGTTGTTGAACAATAAAATTATTTTTTATTTTATATTTAAAGTATATTCGAATTTTTATTCGGTGTTACCAAAATTGTGAAAAATTTATGTATTATTAGTTATTTTCCGTCTTAAAAAAATCTAATCAAAGATTGTTCCTTTTTATCCAAAATCTTTTAACCCGGTCAGCTGTACATCCTTTCGTTTAAGTAAGCATAATATTTCCAAAGTACGTGCTGATTGTTCCAACATTAAGTATACATGATATTTTTACAATTCATGAAGCTCTGCTCTTATATACCGTAGGTTATGAACGGAAAACAGTTATAATCATATAAAGCACATCTGGTGAGGATAGCACCTGGGGTCTCAGATCTTAAAATGTCAAGTTTTATAACACAAGGAATGGGATTATATCGATCCTAATGGCTTCAGTAGTTATTTAAATCCCACCATTAAGACAAGACACTTTCAATTGTGGCTGCTACCATATGGGTAAAACGGGTTATAATAATAGTAGATATATATGATATTAAAATACAGCATCATTACGAGTAGGGTTTTTGGAAGACTATTAACACTCGAGGGGAAAATTAATACTTTATCATTTCATAATATTTTAATTAATATTTCCTATATATATTTATTACTGTGTGAGTTCCTTTTATTCAAAAATAAATAAACATGATAAATTTTTGTTTAAAAAAACTTTAATTAAATCAATACTTTCGGAAAAATAGTTCAGAAATTAATTGTTTTCAATGACGTTTGACTAAAGGCACTTTTATTAAAAATGATCTATCATGGCAGCAGTTGTAGCAGGACTTTTCTGATTAATAATTTTTTAGATATTGAAATTTATTCCCTCCAGTTTTATATTTTCGATATTAATATATTAAGAATAATAAATATATCTTGGGTTTCGTCCAATAAAAACGTTTTATTAAGTGGTCCTAATTTTAATAATATTTATAATAGTTGAATTAATTTTACTTAATTATTTGATGTTGTTTAATAAACTAATTGTAGTTGTTTTAAATATATATTGAAATATTAATTATTTTAATAATACTATAATTAGTTGAAAGAATTAAAACAGTTATAAAGAAAAATCTTGATTAAATAATATATAAAGATTTTTAAAAATGTTTTGTTTGTAATTATATTTAAATAAAATATTTCATCTTGCTTTAAGTAAATATGCAAAATCTTTTAATTTTTAATTAACATTAATATAAAATGTAGAAAAATTTTGTTTTAATTTGACAATAAATAATAAAACTTTAATTTTTAATTAGAAATTTTTTCAATAATTAAATGAATATGAATAATAAAAAATTATATTTATAAAAATAATATTAATAATTTTCTTGCAAAAAATAAAAATTTTCCCAGACTCCTGAGATAAGTGTTCGAAATTTTTTGGTGTTATAAACAGAAATATGTATAGAAAATGTTGACAGTCAACATTTATTATTATTGACTTTAAAACATGAATTAAAAGCTCTAAAAAATCATGTCGGAGACACATTACAGAGAATTGATGCTCGATTAGGAATTATGGAGAATAAATAATGTTTTGAAATGGTATAACTTGTTAAATTGAAAGTAAGCTTTATTATTGGTTATCATATGATATCAAACATTAATGGAAATATAATCATTCTCTCATCCTAATTTAATTTTTTTTTATTTTACTTTTTAATTACCTCAAATAATTTATGAGACGAGTGAAAAGAGATTTCGGCAAAGAAAATAAGTGTATTTGAATTCTTTTTTTTGAAAATGATGTATTGATTAAAAATTATATTCCGTGGTTATATTAAAATATAAATTGATTGAAATTTGTTTTAATTACATATGTTGTAGAAATATTTGAATTTATTTAGATTGATCGAAAATATGTTTTGCGAGTCGCTTTTCAATTTCAATTCAAAAAACGGGTAAAAATACGGCCGAAAAGTGTAGGAAGATTTGCAATTTTCTTTTTACTCACTTTGATATTAATGTTGAATTTGAACGAATTTATAAAAAATTTAAGATAATCCAGAAATTTATTCGTATCAGAAAAATCAAAGAAAAAAAATGTTTAGTCAGAACAAGACTTTGATCAGTAAACCTAAAGATATTTTAGCTACCCACTAAAAGCATTTTAAGATCATTACCTGTGCATTACATTAACTTTATAATTAGGTTGCACCTGATAAAATGTCTGATTTCTAGAATATATTCACAAAACTTTATTTTATAGATTTTAAATGACGAAAATAATCACCAGCACAATTAACAATATCTGTCATTAAGACTCAATTTCATAAATTCCAGTTTTATAGAAATCTTGGTTTTTTGGTTCCGGTGAAATCTGAAATGAAAACGGTGGATAATATTGTTCTGGTCCAGAAGGAAAGCTTTGAGGAAATGATCGATAATAACCTCAAATTAACGATTATCAAAAATCACAAAATAAATTACTCTGTACTTTCATTTTCCTTCTCAAATTCTATTGTAAAGAATCCCATTTATTCAGATTTCCTGACAGAAAAAATATGTATTGCTTGAGAAGCAATATCTAAAATATATATTAAAAAAATTACATTTTCACATGATTTACACTTGGATTATAAAAATATGTTGTTTTATTATAGACACTAATCATTCAATCAGCATTTTTTTAGAAATGTTTTTCAGATTTTAACAAAGATGGTGACTTGAAAATAGTCTATAAATTCTACAAAAAATATGTTTTCCAATTAATTTCTTTTCCATTTATTTTGAGTTACAATATTTTTTCCATATATGGTAAAAAATACTTCATAATAACGAGAGGAAATATAAAAACTATTTTACAATTTTTTTTAAAAAAGCTTTTTTTTCATAAATATTAAACGTCAGTGTATTTTTGCATATTGAAATTTAAACAAAAATATACTGATTTTTACTATTATGGAAATCACAATAAAAATTATTTATATTATATTTTTTAGATTTTTCAAAACACTATTTTTCTTGTTATTCATCTAATAATAATTCAATGGATAACCACCGGGTCAATCGGATTAAAAGAATGGCATCAAATATTTTGTCAAATGTTTCCAGCGAAACCCAATCGCCTGTAAATTTATCTTTATCATCTTCGAATTCATGCCATAGGGAGGTTTCTATCCTTTACCTTTTTCTCGTAGCAGGAACAGTGTGGCTTGCCGTGCAGTTGTTCACCTCAACTAAAACGTAAGATATAGACTATAGATGATAATGGCAAATGTTTGGTATGTAGTATTACATGATTTGATAAAAATTTGAAACTTTATAAGATATTTTATTCAATGAAAATTCTTTATTTAGAGTGAACAGGGCGCAATGGAAAAAATATCACATGCTTTTTACAAAATTTCATTAATAAATTTCGACATTTTAGGTAACACAAATTCCAAAAAAGTGATCGGTATTTATTTTTATGCAGTTTCATTCTTTCAATAACTTCAAAAATGTTTTAAAAGTTTCAAGAAAAGAAAGAAAAATCTGTTTAATTTTCTAAACTTGCAGCAAGACAACTTTTGGTCTACCTTGATGAACGAATTGTTGCATTATCAAGTTATCTCTGTTAACTTCTATAATACTATATATATATACTTTATATTACATACTCATCGTCAAAAGTCTTAGGCAGAAGAAATTTATTAAAGAAAATATGATGATTTCAAATAATATTTGTTAAGTACATGAATATAACAAATATATTTGAAATATATATTTCGTGTTTTAATTCATCATGATAATTAATTTAAAAGTTTACAATGAGCGCCAGACGCGAAACATGTCAATTTGAGAGAGGTCGTATTGTTGGGTTATTATAAGCAGGTTTGTCGCAGGTTTAGGTAGCACAACATTGGACGATCCAGATGTGCCGTCCATTGTATTTGGAAAAAATGGAAAGAGACACATGCATGTGAAAACCTTCCCAAATTAGGTAGACCGTGATTAATAAGGAATAGAGATAATCGCATGTTTGTCAGAACAATAAAAAACAATCGTTTTGTCCTATACAGATTGTTAGGTAATTATTATAAATTAAATACGATAAAAATCAAACATGTTACAGCGAATTTTCCAGTTCCATTATCTGCAGAAACATTTAACGAAAAACTAGTCTTGGTGCTAATGCACTATATTGCAAGACCACATATCGCAATTATCTCGAAAAAAGGAGGCCATAAAGCCGGTATTGTAATGCTTCCATGACCTCCAAGATATCCAGATTTGAACCTAATAGAACATGTGTAAGATATCCTGAACAGGCGAGTGTCTTCAACATATGACTATCCACCAGCAATTGTACAACAACTTTGACAATTCAATGAACAATGGAATGAACTAACTCATGAGGAATGTTCGTGTTAAATTAAGTCGAAGCCGAAAAGGGTCAATGAATGCACATTCAAAGCATGTTATTAGCAATACTTGTGAAAAAGTTTTGTAAAATTGTTGATTTTTGATTAATAAATTTAACCTGTCTAGGATTTTTGACGGTGCGTATATATTTTTATATTATTACAGGATGACAGAAAATTATGTTGACAAACACAATTAGCTATATTTTTAAGAAGATTTAAAATTTTTGGAAAATGAAAGATTAAATAAAATTAAAGGTCCTTATTTAAATATTAATCAAAAATGTTAAAAGTGGCCATCTTTGAAATGCACACAGGGCTGTAAGCACTTCTGAAAATTCATAACAACCCACCGCAGCTCTTTTGTTGATATTTTGTTCCATTCTCTCAATAAGAAGGCCTTGAGTGAAGTTAAAATTCTGTGGTTCTTAGAACATGTTCATGTCTCTAAAATAGACCAAACACCGTAATCCATGGGGTTAAGATCCCGGAGTATAGAGGCCATTTAGTTGAAAAGATAAAATCCGAGAAATTCTTCTTGCAAAAATGCTTTATTGACTTAGCTCTATGTGCCGGTGCAGAGTCCTGTTGGAATATCCAATATTATTTCCCGTAATGCTGTTGAGCTCATGACATCACTATGGATTATAAAATATCCCGTTGATATCCCATTTTCCAAAAAAACGAGGGGTGTTTTGTCTGCTGAACAAATACCCCCCAGACCATAATAGATTCTGGATTTTGAGTATGTTCGATAATGGCAGCCTGCTTAGGAGATTCTTCAGGCCATATCCTATCATTTTGTCGATTATGACTTTCTTCAATCGTAAAAATTTACTCATCAGAGAAGAATATTTTCTCCATAAGTCCATCTACAGTACGACCCATAAGTATAGTTGAAATCCATTTTGTATAGTTGAGCTTTGTAGTTTTTGTATGGCCCGAGTCCAAGCTTCTGTTTTACTATACAACGTATGAATTCAAGTCTCGTTCTAATTTTCTCATGGAAAACCTTGGATTTCTCTATATATGAATTTTGATGATTTCCTGGGTCATAGTAATGTTTACTTTTCGTTTTCTTTCCCTTGATGTGCGATTGCCATCATGTTCAAGCTCCTTAAATCATTTAATGGTCTTCGATATCAAGTGGTATGATGCATTAATTGATTTTGCAATGTCACATTGCCATTTTCCCGCCAGATATAATGATATAATTGCAGATCTGAATTTCGACATCTATGAAGAAAATAATCAATAATATTAAATATTTTATATTGAAAAATTTAAGAATGTACTTTAAGAATACTTTTACTTTTTTTATATAAAGCTATTTTTAGAATGGTGTGATGTCTCATTTTGTCAACTTAATATTCTATCATCCTGAATATAAAATATATTATTATATTACTATATATATTATTTTTTAATTGAAGAATAACTTAAGATTTGGAAAATATAAAAATATGCATGAAGAGATCTCAGAATGATAGGAAATTTGGATATTTTTCGAAATTAATTATTAAAATTATCTCTCAATCTAACGTACTTTAAAATTTGTTTCTAAAATAGGAATTAATCAATGATTAAAAAAATTCCTTTTTCATATTTTAATTCGATTTATTGTACAATTGTATTATCAATATCTATGATCCATTTACTTAACATTTAATTAATTAATTAAAAAAGTAACAGTTATTCTTTGATTTTTTCAATTTTTGATCAAATTAATTATTATCAATTATAATTATTAAAAAAAACAATATTTTTGAAGAACAAGAAAAAATTATTTCATAATCATATTTATCAATATTACTCTTCTCTATAAAATGATACTTTTCGTGTCAAATTTTGATTAAATGCCGATTTATTATTAAATTAGATTTTTTCAGCTTTTATTCTTATTAATTTAATTTAAGTTATTAATTAATTAGTATTTTAAATAAATGGAAATTTTATAATTTTTTCAATAAACTAAAATTTTAATTCTGGCTTAATTTCATCAGCAAATTTGTCAAGAAATACAAAAGAAGAAATATTAATAAATTTCTCGAAATCTTTCGTCCACTATTTAATGGAGATTGTATGGGATAATACATTTATATAAAATATGATAACTGTTGTGATATTTTATTAAATCAATAATTTTTAGACCATTTATAAACAATGCCAAAAGAGAAATGCTCACTGATTTTGCCTTGCCATTGGCAGTTCTGATAATGTCTTTGATAGGCACTTATTTATTCAGAGAAATTGAAAGTAAAATCTTTTTTTATGATATCTTATAATTTTTATAACTTATCCAAATAATGTACACTTGACGAAAACACAGAAATTTCTTTCAAAATTACTTAAGGAATGTTTTCCTGACAGAAAAAGATAATATTATTTATTTTAAACTTACCAAGTTTTTATTTCTATAGAAATGATTTTTAAAACGTTTCGAAAGTTAGCACTATATACCTCTGTTTCAAAAGTAATGAGAATTTTTTATTTTAACACAACATTTACAGTTCTCATTATTTTTGAGTCTGAGGTGTGATAAAAATTATTCATAATAAATTCTTTTCGATTATTCTTCAAAAATGAAAATATTCCAGGAGTTATAAAACTGAGACTTCTGTGACTTATTTTTTCAGCTACAGTCATTCTTCAAAAGTTAGAGAAATGATTCTTCGGTGAATATATATCGAAAAAATGAGTTCATATTAATGTATAAGTATAGAGATCGAAATTAATTTTTGGACTCACTTTAGTATCCAAATAATTGTTGTTCATTTCCCATTATTATTTATTAATCTTAACGTTCGCAAAAATCTCTTCCAGGAAATATCATAATTGGCCTTTTGGGAAAAAGTAATGTCATATATCATCAACTAAAGTTGGAAATTAATAAAAAATTAATTTTTATGTTAGTTAATGGAAGTAAGGAAAATAATATTTAGCAAGTTAATACGAATATATTCTGAATCATATTGTCTCTGGGATGAAAAATATGGTAAAATATATTTCCACAAAAGTTAAACGGAAAATGAAAAAAATAAAACCATTTTAGATTGGTATGACGAAAAGTTTTTTAAAGTCACAGCTTCTCATACAATTGTATAGAAGATTTTTATATTACATATAAATAATATATATAAATAAATAAAAATATTTTCTATCATTCTCAATATTTGTTATGTTATTTGAGATTTGATTTTAGTAGATTTTAACTAAATAGTGAACCAATCAATATCCGGACACTTAAACTAGTTTTTAAAAACAAAATGACAGAATAAAAAAATA
>JBBMKC010055092.1:0-17700 GCA_037834085.1 Bipalium vagum | reverse complement strand
AATAATAATAATAATAATAATAATAATAATAATAATAATAATAATAATAATAATAATAATAATAATAATAAATCTCAAATTTGTAATATGGTTTTCTATAATAGAACTGATGGAAATAATTTTTAAGTCTTGAAATAAAAGCCTAGAAATGGAAAATACAAAACATTAATGATAAAAAAAATTTAACAAAAAGGTTAAAATGTACTGTTTTTCGATGAGTCAATATTCAAATTAGGTGGGAACATTAATTTGCATAATTGTGTGGATATGAAAATCCCCATCATCTCACAGAAAAGCAAATAAGGTCTCCTGGTGTTATTGTCTGGGCTGGAATGTTTCACAATAAAATTATTGGTCCATACTTTTCGGATGGAACAGTGACTGTTACTCTTATTTAAAAATGGTAACGGAATATGTGATTCCTAATTTAAAGACTAACAAAAATATTCCAAAACAATACTTTAAAAAGATGGAAAATCTTTTAATTGGGCACTGCTGATCAGGAATTTTTTAAATGAGAAAATTTCTCAAAGATGGATTGCACGTAAAGGTTCAACTCCGTGGTCACCCAGAGGTCCAGATATAAAACCAGCGGATTATTATCTATGGGGATAAATATAAGTAAACCTGTATAACCAGGCTAGTGGAAACAAATGATAAAAGAAAAAATAAAAGCAATTTCTCATTTGGATGTTACCCAACGTTATTGTTAATTTTGTAAACCAATAGATTTATGCCTCCAGCCTGGTGGAGAAAAGGTTTAATTATTATAAAATAAACGTTGGATTTGTGTAGTTTTTCAATTTTAAGTGTCTCTGTTTATGAACCAATATTATTTTATATAAATTTTAAAAATCAAAGGCTAATGACCATTGGTACGATGAATAGGACCATGAGGTAAACCTTCATGATTCAAAAAAAATATGGGTTAAGTTATCTCTCAGCCAACTAATCTGCCTCCCAGATTATTGGATTTTACACATACTAATAATTAAATCAAAAATCCTTTAGTGAAAAAATTCGAAACATAACTGCTAAAGTTTCTGACAAATGGGTCAAAGGCAAAGTTCTATCACGAGTCAATCTTACATTGTAAATCAAAGACAAGCAAGTGCAAAGTGTGTTGTCACAAATACCATAAATGTCTGAAATGTGTTTTATTAATAAATCAGCTCTTTTTGGAGCACCAAATGAAAGTAGAAATTAAAAAAATTGAAATTTGATTTCAGAAAAATATTATTTTTGATATTTCATCTCTAAAAAAAAAATTATTATTTTTACAATCTCATTTTAAATAAAATTAAATTCAAGATAAAAATAATATAATTCCAATAAATTTCTTAAAAATAAATTATTGGTGGATTATATGATTCAAATCTCCCTGACAAATTATCTTAAAGTATTTCACGGTTTTCCACGCATTTCAAACCCGAGATTTTTCATCAATTTATTTTTATTTATTAAAACAAAATTGTGAATATAATGATCGTTATTTATGATCTTTTATTAAAATTATTCTTTATTTTATGTTCTTTACATTTTATTTGTATACCTTTACAAAATAATCAATTTCTTAATCCCTGAAGACGCATTTTCCCTAATTACGCACATAATGTTTTCAGTCTTGTAACACTTTCATTTGAAATAATTTACTCTATCGCCATCTGTGTGCACATACATCAAAATATAATCAATATATTTATATTTCCATACACGTTTTTTTATAATGTCCTTCTAATCAATAATTAGTGAAAGTATTTTTTATCGGTTAACAATAATTCAGTTCTGAAAGCGTTTAATAATCACAATTAAGTCTTATTATGATTATTTTATTTGTTTTCTCATAAATTTTCTTCTTATAAAAGAAAAAAAATTTTTTTAAAAACCGATTGCAGAAAATGATTTTTATAAAGTTTCAAAATAAGTTACATCAAATATAAGGCAGAGATAATTTATTAAAACTTATAATTCCTTAATAAAGTATTATAAAAATTAGAACGGAGAAAAAGTAAAAATTAAAAAGAGCATTAGACGTATATTTGAAGGAATATTATTTTTCAATTATAATAATTAATGATTTTCTTAGATTTTTTCACTGATTCTCGTGCATATTTTTGTCGCAATATCAAATAAATAATAAAATAAAAAATAGAAAATTATTTCGCTTCTATGTCTATAAATAATCTTGAATTCTGTGATTACTAGACTAATAATGAATAATGAATAATTAATAAATTTTACGAAAAATTATGAATTAGAAAATGTTAAAATATTAAAATAATTTTTTAAATTTATATTATTAAAATTATTCTCTAACTTTATTAATATTTTTTAAAATTAATTAAAAATAATATAAAATATCAAAATATTCTAAATTAATCATTAAGAATTATTTTTCAGAACCGGAAAAATTAATAAAATTGCTTCAGATATTTATATATTATTTATATTTTTAATTATTTTTAAAGTTTTTGTAAATATTATTTATTAAATTTAGAAAATGTATAATATTTTTTTAAAAATAGTAATATTAGTAATTTGAAATTAAAATGTTGGATAATGGTTTAAAATTATTGCTCATTAATTAAAATATTGGTATCACGATTTAATCTATTTATAGCTTTATTGATTTAGAAATATATAATAAGACAGGACTGAAAAGTATTTTTTACAACGGTTATAACTTCATAAGTTCAATCAATTTTCTTTAAAGTGTGAATCATTCTCTTTATTGTTGAGGTTGAATTCAATTTTTAGCTGTTTGTCAAATATGATAGGTGAAAAAGAAAAGATGCGGAAAGGGCTAGCGTTTGTTTACAAAAGAAATCTATCAAAAACTAGAAAATGTGTAGAAACAGTACTTGCTCTTTCGGCTCGAACGGTTCAAAGTGCAATACAAATATCTAAAATCTTGAGACATTGGAAAATAACCCCGACATTATATGAAGTTAATTGTTGATTGGTGCATTGCAAATAATGTGAACTTTATGCCCGAAGAGTTTAAAAATCCAATGTTCCGGAACTGCACACAGTTGAAAGATATTGAGTTCCGGTGAAACAGAAACTTCGACAAGATAGGGTAATTAGGAATTTACAATAAATTTATTCCTTTTTACCAAAGATTTTCATTAATTGACACTTATTATATATTTTTATTGGTAAATTCTAGCAAAATCGATTTGATATTTTAGAAATTCATTTCCAGACATTGGTCTGTGGAAAGAGCAGTTTGGAACATTGAAGAACAGGCCATTATTATTAAAACAAATAAACATAATATCAAAAATATCAGTGTGGTAAATATTGAAACAATTATTTATTTATGAAGATTTAAAACCTCAAAACTGAGCATATTATTTCCTTATAAAATTTTTATGTTAAAATAAAAAATTATTCTGAAAATTGATTTTTCTTCCAAAGTTTGTTCTCTCATTTTAAAACTTTATTTTTTTTAATAAAAAATTTTTCATTAAATTTCTTTCTTAATAATTGATTTTATTTATTTTTAAAATACAATTACTTTTTCTAATAGCATTTTTAGCAGAAATTAAAGTTGATATGGAATTTATAATTTTATAAAAATTAAAAAAATATAAAAAATTTATTAAAAATTATTAAAAAAAATTATTAATAATAATAAAATTTATTTATATTAATAAATTGAAATTAAATTTAGTTTTTAAAATTATAATTAAAAAAAATAATTAATTAATAATCTTAATATAATTAAAAATATTAATAGTAATTACTACTAATAAATAAATTTAATAATTTTTTTAAAATTTTTAAAAAATTGAATAAAATAAATAAAAAACGAGCGAAAATAAGTCAGAGAAAAAAGATAACCATTTATTGAACTGTCTAATTTATTTCTCGAATTTATAATTTTGCCTTTGAAAGAAATTTGTTTAAGCTGAAATTTATTCAGTCGTTGATAATAAATAATTTCCAGGCTTAACGCATTCTCATTGACGACCTCGGCATTCCAAGGTCGAGAAGCAGTGGAATGAATGTCAGAGAATTTTTCTCCTTCACAGAGCTGAGTTTTCGTCAGAATTTTTCACGGAGAAATTTTCTGTTTTAATTAACAGTGCAAATAGAAAATCGTATCTGCTTGATTCTTCTTTGTCCAGGAACAACAACAATAATAATAATTATTATTATTATTATATAATTTTTATTTTTCGTATAATTTTCTTGTTTAGCGCTGAGCAGATTCCTAATTATATTCAGTCTTGTCGTTTTAATTCATCTCGAAACTAAAATCCGCGATATCGTTCTCTTTTGATTGGGAAAATAATATTTATTTTGATATTGATGTATTATTCAAGAAGTTTTTATTATTGTTTTTTTCTGACATTCTTTAGACATTTGAAGGAATTCGTTTCATTAGGAATTTCATGAAAATGGAAGACGACACTCTTTGAAAAACGAAATGAATTTCGTAGAGATAAACGGCAGACAAAGGTACCAATAGACAATGTATTCCAAAAGGAGATATTGATTAATTGTAAATAGGAGAAAATTAAAAAAAGAGAGTTGAAAAGAGATTAATGTATGATCTCATTTACATTCTTGTTGGAATTAGAAGAGATTTGTTGAAGAAAACGAATTATTCGACCTCTTCTAATGGTAACAGAAATCTGTAGCTGAAAGTCTTGGGTATTTGGTTTATCAGAAGTAATAATTAGAAAAAAAGGTATCCAAATTATGTTATTATTTTTTCTTCATTAATAAGGTTATGTGAGACTTGGAGAATGAATTTTGTGAAGAAATAATGAAATAAGTTTTCTTTCATCACAGGGTACTTTGTAAAACGAAGGCATTCATTTGGTGACCGCTATCACTAATCGATATTCCTTCGATACACATTTTGGTAGAAGAATTCAATGAAAATATTCAGCAGGAATTTGAATTCTTTTGGTAGATTGGTCACTGGTCATAAAAACGCTGCAAAACATTTCTATCAAGTCTACCTTGTGGAAAAGAGAAAAGAATCTGAATATATGGATTGTTGTGGAGAAATGAATTCATCTTGAAAACTACTTTCATAAGAATATAACATTTGGGGATGACACTTAAGGTGTTATTTATTTATTTTCATTCATGATAATGAAGGTTTCCACAAAGATAAGTGGTTAAAAGGTATGGTAAAAAGATAATAAAGGAATATAGATAAAAATTCAAAGGTATAATAATATAATTTCTCGATAACATCGACGTTCTGGAGGCCGCGAATGCCAATTTTATCAAAGCCATTTTAATAATGATATTAATGTATGATATTAGAGGCAAAAAAAATTTCAATTCTATGTCTCGTTTTGATAACCAGGCCGGACATGGTATCTGAACATTAATATTTTTCCCCGGTCAAAGATGAAATAAATAATTTCTTCTCAAATTAATTAAAATTTTAATAATATTATTTATTCAAAAGTTTTATAATTTATATAATTATAATTTTTTTAATTTTAAAATTAAGTTAACAATAGAATTAATAATGAACTCTCCGCAATAGATTAGCTCACTCAAAGATTAGAGTAAATATTTTTCTTTTTCTTTTTCTTCTTCTTCTTCTATTTCTTCTTATCTTCACTTGGTTAATCTCTTTTATTAAATTCAGAAAAAAAGTCTAGTTTCTGATGGGCATTGAAAACCATGTCAAGACCACAAGATACTTTCAGATAGTGTGGTAGTGGATCTGTCAATCTGACTGATGGTAACTGTTTAGACAGTGTGAAATTCAGTTCCACTATACTTGGTACCTATCCAAACGAATCTTTTCTTGATAATCTGGTAACTGATGATTGTCTATTTTTTATTTTGAAAAGCATAATATTAGGGTAGAAAATCGAATGTTGTGTACCTCTTGGAAAAGTGAAGATAACTTCCTTAAGATGTACGTCCTAAAGGTGATTTAATATCTCATGTCTATTGTATTTAGAATATATTGTTTAAATCAGAAAATCAGATAAACAGTTACAGTACTACTTAGGACAACACAAGGGTAATTTGAAAGTTCTGCCAAACTCTCCAAAGTTGGTTATCAGGATTTCCAGTATCTCTGATGGAGCAACATTTTATAAATGTTAAAAAAAATAAGGAAGATAATTCGATGTGAGAATGTAAGAAACTTTATTCATGGGAGTATTGGTTTGGTACCTAAAACATGGTTAATTGTGATGGATGTTTTCAGCCAATATGCTAACGAATATAAACCTATTGTTTTTGAAATTTATAACAGTATTCTTAATAAATTACTTGTCAACAGAATACAACATAAATGTTAAGTTCTGAAGACTAGAGATTCAGAGATCCGTTTAAAATCGCTGATCACATTGAATGCAGAGTGACATGTCTGTGATCTGCATGAAAATCGTTCATGGAAAACATATGAAGATGCTTCTTATTCAGATCAAAATAAGGTTCTAAAACAGAAAACGACAGAGAATGAAGCATAAATCATGGTTCTCAATTTATTATAGGCCTGTGATAATAGGCAGGAAATGTCAGCTACTACTGATATTTATACAAATAATTTATTTCTCATTTATTTTCATGTTTTTAGGTATTTTATACATCAATTATAAGGTAAATAATATAAAATATTTATTTTTATCATTTTTTATATTATCTTTAACAAAAGTAATTTTAATTAACCAATTTATATAAAAGTAATTAGACAATAATTGGTCAAATAATTTCATTTAAACAAAAAATAATTAAATATATAACTTTTTAAAAATAAGTTTGATAATTTTTAAAATAAATTAATTAATTAACTTTAATAAATTGATTAATTAATTTATTTATATTTTAATTAAATAAAAAAAATTTTTTTAAGCTAATTAATTTAAATTAATTTACTTAACTATGACCGAGATACTTTATAAAACTTTTGATCATTAAGAATAAAAATAGAAATATTATATTTATAATGAAAAACAAGATTTTAAAATAAAAAATAATAAATTACGTTGATTAAAACAATAACATAACCAATTTCAACTTATTATTATTATCTGATCATCAATAAATAATGATTTGTGTACTTTGTATCAATCGTTGAAATGAAATGAGTAAAACAAACAATTCAATAAACAATTTTTCAAAAATTATTTTTCCAAAAAATGTTTTAATCATGATAATAAAAATCTTTTTATTCCCAACAAAAATTAATATTTTTATTTAATTTTTATTATATTTTTTAAAAAAAATTTTGTTACAATGTTAAATAATTCCCGATTTTTTGGCAATAATATATTTTATATAATTTCTTATATTATAAGTCATTACAATACGCTTTGATTATTTTGCATGTAGCATTTTATTTTATTATTTCCTCAAACGAAATATTAGGCAATATTTGTAAGTATTCATATATAATGAAAAGAAAATAGTATATATATATTTCACTTAATTAAATATTCTGGAGAAAATAATTCGAAATATATAAATATATAATATTAATAATGATAATGCCATTATATTTATTAGAAAATATGTAATAAAATTTGCATTATATTTCTTGAAAGGCTAAATAAAATTTACATATGAATATAAAATATATTAAAATATTTTAATTATATTATCAAAATTTCTGAAATTTAAATTCCAGTCATATTTAGATTTGAACAATAATCAAAATTGGCCCACGGCAAAGCGTTCTCGCTGCGCGCGCGCTCCGCGTTCATGGGACACCGGCCGAGGAGAGTGGAAAAACGCTTTCCTCCTAAATGTGAATTAATGGGGCCAGCCTGCCTAATGATGGAAATGGGAATTCGTCATAGACGATTATTTGGAAATCAGAATCTTTTATTTTTTCTGCTGAAGATTGCTTTACAATTACCATTGGAGAAATTGATATTGTCTCAATGGATAGTCGAGATGAATTCCGTCTAGGAGGGAATGATTTGTACAATTTTTCAACAATCCTAAACGTCTCCCATGTTGGGAAGTGTCTTTTATTCGTACTTTTTATTTTTAACAATGTATCATATCCCAGTGACTTTTTTCATGAGATTCTGAGATTTTACCAAGTGTTCTTTGCAATTTTGGTGATTTTATAGAAAGCTTTAAGGAAATCAGAGACGAATTAATTCTTACCGAACTGAGGGTCAACTTCGTATTTCTTGTTGTTGTTCAACCAGTACCACGTCACTTCAGCAACCGGGGCAGATTCGTAAAGGCAGTAGAGAGTGATATTTGATCCTTCCAACACCTCAATGACTTTATCATCCTTTCTCTCATTATCGTGAGACGATAAGCGAATTCTGGGTTTAATTTTCTCTTTTGGAACTGTAATTTAGTAATTATTTTCAATTATTAATATTATTCCCATTTACCTAAAACAGTAAGTATTGTTTTCTTATCGGATTTTTGGAAACTCTTTGTGCCCTTTAGAGAAGCTGTACATGTATACGAGCCGGCATCCTGAGGCATCAGGTTTTTTATCAGTAAGACCATTGTTCCCGGGTGCAAATAGATTTTCTTGAACTTACTTCCTGAAATAAATCTAACTTAAAAGAATAATAATACTTTCTTTTATTATTTAATTTTTGAACCCCGTAATTCTATTTTGAAATTAATTTCTTTTCATAATGAAGAGTTTAATAACCTTTTTGAACCTCATGCTTAAATATTATTCAATAAATTAAAGTTAAAACTTAATTTCTTCATTATAAAAAAAATAAAATATTATTATTACTATAAAAAATAATAGATTTTTATTTATTTTTCTTCCATGAAAAGGCTAATTAGATCATGGGAATTTTTAACTTTTAAAATATATTTAAATTTTAATGTAGCAGTTTTATTAATAATTTTTAATTATTAAGTATTTAAATTTAATTAAATGTTATTTTAATTATTATATATATTATGACATTTAATAACTTTAAAAATTATTAATAAATAATTAAAAATAAAAATAAATAAATAATAATAACTTATAATAAATAAAAATAAATAATAATGAAAATAAATTATAGTGAAAATAAATAATAATGAAAATAAATAATAAATAGTAATAAATTAAAAATGTTAATATATATGTACAAATAAGTAAAATGTAAACTTAGTTTTTAAAAAATATTTTAATAATTGTGGTAATAAAAAATAAAATTTAAACAATTAATAACTTAAATAGATATTGAATTTTATTATACTATTTTTATTTATATTGCCATATGGTTCCCAATTTTTTGTAAAACTTGTTTGAATATTTCGGATTTGTGATAGTATAAATAAATTCTTAAAAATTATACAATTACGGATAAGAAGTCAATAGAGGTTAATATGACGACCCCGCCAGGACCCGAACGTGGAATCCTCTCACATTAAATTTCTATGAAAAATATTCAACATTTTTCATTGTTTTTCGACTTTTAAAATATTATATTTTATATTTTTCAGATGTTATAAATAAATTCAGCAAAAAAATTGTATAAAGTAATTCCAGGTTTATGATAAAGTCCAAGTATATATATATAATAACAATTTCCCCCAGAGCGACCACGGAAGATTTAATCTATATTTGGACGACCTTTTTTAAAGAAGAAATAAAAATATATTGCAATGATTTCAGGCTTTACCAACGAATTGCCATTGAGGGAGAAGTAATAAAATATCCAAAGATTTGCATTACTGATAGGCATAAAATATCGAAATTCACAAATATCCACAAATTTTATGAAAGGAGACTGTCACAGAACGAAATTGATCTCGTTCTCCCAAAGAAAGAAATCTTTTGAACTGTACATGGATTATTAAATTTAAATCAATTTTCTCCGATTTTTCTGAAACAGAGAAAATTAATCGCTTCCAATTCTGCTAATCAGCAAGTTCGATTTTGTTGACAATTAATTTCTGGGCAATATTTTCCAACGGAATTATGCAAACGTTCAGCCGTGTCCTGTACATTTTGGGGTTTGATTAGGTTTATCATGAGAGCGTAACCGGGGAGATTGGTAGCGTGAAAGGATGAGAAGGTAGAATAAATGAGGAAATCGGAAATGGTCTATGTTTATATTTAACATAATCTTTTCAGTGCTATCGTTGCCTTTTTCAAAAGATGAATATTTTTCTCTTTAAGCTTTGATAAACTTCAAAGTTTTGTGTTATAATCATTTTTATAATAGTTCACACTTGTTGCCATAATATTTTACCAAGTCCCTCTGTTAACTCCATTATTTGGATCTATCTCTACATTTTCAATCTTGATTATCTAAATTTATTTTAAATGTTAATTATAAGAATATTATTTATATTTTTCTATTTAAATTCTGTTGCTCATTAAAATGTCAAAGGGTTCAATAAACACTCTCAAACGAGGCAAATATGATATTTATTAGATCCTCTTAACACTTTGAAGTAAAGATACCCATGATCATTTTAAAATAAAAATTAACAAATATTCTTTCTGAATGGTGAGAAATGATACCCCTATAAAGGTCGGAGTTTGAACGTCCTATTTAGCAATCTGGAAAATTCCCCAAGACTTAAATCACTTAAATCAAAAGGTACTCCGTTTGTAAGTGTACCAGATGAGCTGAGTGTCAGAAATTCATTGACGATCTCACATTGATTACCTATACATCTGCTGATTAAAACCTTTTGATATGTCAGTGTGGCTATGCATTTTAAAAATGGACAATGACGTCATTTTAGTGTCATTTTTAGGTCCTAAGTTCTTAGTAAGATGTCTGACCACTTATTGTAAACATCATTTGCCTTTCATCTCAAAATATTCTTAACTTGATATTGATTTTGTCAATTTATCGACTTTTCTTCAAACATTTGGACTGAACAATGTCTATAACACAGTACCAAACAGAAGGCCAAAGTTTAACCTTATAACAATTATAATGTTTTAACCTCACGGTTTCATGTTTGACCACGTTCATTAGAACTCTGGACAGTAGATTAATCAGACCTTTAATAAACTATAATGTGAACTCAAAAATGTATTTGTCGAGGTGTTATATTTTACATTTACACCATACTTTGTCTACGAAATAATCTATAACCCACTCTCAGTCCCAGTGAAAAGAAATGAGCCTAAGTTCGTCAAATAACGAAAATTTTCTTTCATTTTATTTAACTGTCAAACAATTAGAATTCAATCTAAGCCTAAAAATTAACTGTTATTTTTTCCAATCAAATCACAAATGATTAAATAATTTTTTTCTTAACAAGAAAATAATTGCCGTGTTTTCAAGAAACAAAAGAATGAAATTAAATATTTTTGTTAAACTATGAATTATCCATTGTTATCAAAGACATGTTATATATGTTCCAGGATAAAGATGTCTTCTGTATAATACATCTTTGTTTTACCTGCAAAAAACAGAAACAATGTGTATATGACGTCATCATGACCAGCATAAGTTTTACAGTTTAAGAAATTTTGAATTAATCGAAACAAATGATAATAAGAAAGGCGCGGTCTACAACAAACATTAATGTAACAATTCCATTTTTATTATTTTTTAAAAATTGGCTACCTGGTTGCGTTCGATAAGCAAATAGCAATTTTCAAAGATCTGTTTAATGTTGATTTCCCATAAATCAGGCTATTTTCAAGTATTGTATCAATAGTTCAAATGCTCACTATGGCTTTCGATATTTGTTTCTGATAACTATATTAATAATAAGAAAAATTATGTGAGAATAAATATTCTGAGCTTCATTGTAATTTCACGTGGTTTTGTGCCGATTCTCATGGACTGTCTTTGATTTCGTCGTCATGACATCTATTGGGTGACTACATCTTATCTTATCGAGCGTATCTTCGATTAAGAAAACACTTAATACATCATGACAATTCACTTAAAATAATTTTTATGCAAGCTTATGATACAATGTCTTCTTACAATCAAAATATAACCTCAAATGCAATCTCTCATTTAATGTGGCAAATAACAGCTAAACAAAGCAATCTATCTACTGATTGAAATTTGAATCCACCCACCCTTTCAATATTATTTAAACAATGATTATTAAAATTAAATGTTCAGTTAAAGTGAAGATAAATGTATTTATGTAACATGGAAAATTACTTTCGTGCCAACACAGTTAATATTAATTAAAAATTATAAATATAAAAAAAATTTTGAAATATTTTACCAGTTGCTTGCAAATTGTGCCATGTTATGTTTTAATGAAAAAATATTTTCGTTTTATTTTAGTTTTGAAATACAAAATTTATTTAGTGGGAAAAACAATTCTTGTGTACATGTGTCAGTACACCTATGTGATTTTCCAGAATAATTTTATTTATATTTTTTCAAAACACTGAACCAGATGTATTCTTCCTTGGTTGGTTTACGCCTTACATAAGACAAAACAAAAGAAAAAGAGCTGATGTCTATCACCAAAACGGAAGAGATTTTTAATGAAATATTTTCATATAAACTCACAAAAACTAATTGCCCTGTGAACAATTTTCCACTGGAATGGTTTTATTTATAATGGAAATTGTGATTTCATCTGCGATGAATCCGGTTTAATCTGTTACGATATTTAGTAAAAGTCTTTAGCTTGCTTATTATTGTGTTCCTCCTTTCCAGAGCTCACATTATAAAGAAGTGATCATGAAAACTGCTTGATTTAGGAATTGAAATATATTATCAATAATATATTTATTTATTATTATCAAGTGAATTTATGTAGACGTATTGACAAATGCTTTTTTATTGATTATTAAACATTTTTTTACATAAATGATGAAACAATTGTAAAATTAAAATTTAATTGTTATATTATAATAAATGTCTAATAATAATAAAAAATAATAATTAATAAAATAAAAATAATAGTAATAAGAATATAATAATAATAATAATAATAATAATAATAAAAATTTCAAAATTTCCTGGAATAACGAAAAATCATTTTAAGTATAAAATAATTATTGCAGATGAATTCTTTAAAAATAAGAAATAATTCATTAAAATTGCTGCTTTCAATTTAATTAAAAACAGATATTTTTGAAATTGAAATAATCAGGTTTTTTAATATTACAGAGTGTTTTAATCGTTCTATTAATTAACATTTATTTCAAATAGCCAATAAAAGTACATGCAATAATAAAGTACAAATAAGAATTTACAGTGTAATTAATTAATCAATTAATTAAAAATTAATCATATTTATAGGAGAGTTCCAACTTGTAATCATTTTTTCCATTTTTATAATCATAAGAGTTAATGGCCTATTGGTAGAACAGTCAGCTTGATATGAATAATAACAACGGTTTTCCTTAGACATTGCACATTTTATATGAAGTTATTCAATATGAAATGTCTTTGTTTATAATTTTTTAAAGCTAATTCTAATCGCCCAGGAAGTCATTAATTTGAATATTTCAAAGCTAATTTGAATGATTAAAAAGTAAAGCTCTTATGAGATATATTAATATTTATATTATAAGTTTTTACTTATTACAGATAAAGATGAATAACTATGATTTTAGATCTATTTTTCTGTATGAATTTAAACTTGATCTTACGCCTATTTGAGCGATCAGTAACATCAGAGAAACTTTTGGAAATAATGCTTTTGAAGTACGGTTTGGAAAGTCCAAAAAAGGAGATAAATTTGTGCAATGAAAAACTTTGAAATATTTGAAAGAATTAGTCTCACAAAAATCCACATTTAATAGTTCGAGAGAGTAAGTGTTGGAACAGTTTAAAATCATTTGAGAGTCATTGAACAGATTAAAAACTCGACAAATGAATTCATCACGAACTACAGGAGGATATCGTCATTTACAAGTTTCTTCGTCAAGATCTTTACTCATTCGAAATGTACCATGTCTGATCGAATAATCAAGTGTAACGAAAATTGGTTTTCTTTGATAACCATTATTGATCAGCGTAATGGTTTGATAAAGATAAACAAAAACATTTTCCCAAACCATCCAAAGAGGACAGTAATAGGCTGTGTTCATTTTTTCATATTAACAGAAATATTGGATTGCATTAATCAATCCCCAAAATTTATTTAGGTAACCTCAAAACAGTCTATTTAACACGAATTGTTATCCTTGAGAATAGGTCAAAACAATCAATTGTTACCAGTAAACTACCGAAGGTTAATGAGACCGGGATTACGGCACTATTATCGAGATGAAGAAACAACATTCAACTGCTAAATTAAATCTAAATAATAATATTCTTTATTTTTTGTATAAAATGGAATGAATTTATTAACAAATTATTTTGGTACTTTAGCAATGTTGGTATTAATATTTTATTACACAGTTATACTATTATCATTTTGGTAAAACAATAATTGCATTTTTAACCGATAAATGTTTTTTAAAAATCTCAGAAGACAAGAAAGTGTTTCATTCAAAATATGACTCATGTCATGCAACATCCTTCTGCCAATTCGAAAAAAGCCTAATTATACTAATGACGTATAACTCCGGTCTTCTGCAATCGATAAATTAGCAAAAGGTATCGTGAACAGCACTTTTGTGGAAAGTTTCCTCGTTTATTATTGGGAAAGCTGTTAAAAATGAGTCAGTGGGAGACAGATCCGGTGAAAGTTTTGAATGAGAGCGACCTCAATATCCCAAATCATTCAGTTTATGTGGGGATCTTTTTCTAACGTGCGACCAGTATTGTTGTTTTTATTACATTTACTTTGAAAATGTTTATATATGAAAAATGTTACCATAATTTATTTCCCAATATTATTTTACAATAATAGATAAAATTATTTTTTAAAAATTTACGACATTATCCCCGACCAATGCATTCATTTATTATACTTAATTAAAATAATGAACCAAAAACATTTTTTGTTTTAATTTATCATAGAAGAATGTAAACTAAAAATCGATAGCTCTTAAAATTCGTATTTTTAATAACTATTAAAACCAGAGGCCAGAAGTCATTACAAAATGGAAAAGGCCATATCAATGTTCCATTTTAATTTCTCCCCAGCTTTTGCTTCATATCAAACAATCTAAACACTGAGTTTGAGTGACATCCCCTATAATAATTCATTACGTTGATACTCTATTATCGCATGATATTTAGTTGTAAATAATTAAAAATTCCATCGATTACATCTGTGAATGTCATGCAAAAAATAATAACACATTTTTTCTTCTTTTATCACTAATATTTTTATTTATCAATATCGAAATTGAGATCAAATTCCCAATGATTAAAACAAATCGGTATTTGGTTTTTTGTCCTAAAATTAAGGAGATGAATAAAAGTGATCTGCTGTATGACCATAAGCTTCAGGGGTCTTGACTGCATCCATTATTTAGGTTTGTTTCACAAGATTAAGAAGACAAATCAATTATGTTTGACAGTGGAAAACAGTGAAAAGGGATAATTTCTCTTAAAGATTAGTTTTTATTTTCTCTGAGATCAATAAAAGGCAAGGGGTTCGTGGGAAACTCTAACTAATCTAATTTTCATTAAATTCTGTCTCGACGCAAGAAATTAGTATAATCTCCAACGGAAAATATGTTAAGTATTATACTAATTAGACACATTGATGCAAAGAAATGTTAGGAGTTCTTTCTTCAAAAACTTTTTAATGTTTCAGATTTAATGATTCTTAGTATGATTTAAAAATGGTATTTAGAGGGAAATAATTTCGTGAAAAAATATTTTTATCTTATTAAATAAATTAACAAAGTAATTCAATTTTTAAAAAATTCATAAAATATTTTGTTTTAATTGATGACTTTAAAAATTTGGAAAAAATTTTCTATGACAATTTAACTGAAAAAAATATTATTATTAAATTAAAAATAATGATAAAAGATTATTATTTATTACCTTTTGTGGTATTTATAACCGTATTGTTGTGAAGAAATTCAATATGTGGTGGGGAGGGCTTTGATTGAGGTATCATACAAACGATTTGACCAACGTTTCCCATTAAGAATTCTGCTGATTCGTGATGAACCAGAGGGAATGAATTGAGAACTGAAAGAAGTTACAGATTTGTAATTGAAAAATAATATGAAAATAACATTTTTAATTATTTACATGAATATTTTATTTTTTTAATTAAAAGAAATTTCATTAGCTAATTACTAAATCCATATGTTACAATTTTAAATCTAATTATAATATCTGTAATATTATTAAATATATAAACTATTAATAAAATAAATAATGTAAATTAAATTTTATAAACACAAAAAAATTATTAATAATTGAAAACAGTACCCCATCTTTTCCTTTATGATGGAAATATTCAGTAGAGTGCAAAAGTCTTTGTCCTCAGTATTTAAACTTGTAATTGAATAAATAAAAAAACTAAATATGTATACGGTATATTAGATTCAAAGTTACAAAGGTTTTTTTTAATTAAATATTTTTTAATTGATTTTTGATTTTAAAATCAATAAGCACTAAATATCTTGACGCCATCGAGTTTACTAAATTATTTAGGATGTCCATATCAATCTTATTAGATTCTTCGCATGAAAACTCTTAATTTATTAAGATTTGTTGGTTTTCTTATTTCTACGCAACCCTTGACTATTGACCATAGATTTGATATGGGATTAACATTTGGACTATTAGGCCATTATTTTGGGTGCTTCAATAGACAAGAATACCTGGGCAACCAGACTTTTATGTTTTGGATAAATGTCCATTTGTGATCTTTGCACCAGCCAAATATTTTTCTAGCATTTGGAATTAAAGAAGAAGATTTTGGAAGATTTTGTACAAATCTGGCCTATCTATAATTCTTTTAAATGCATGCACATCATCAAGACCATTGAAAACTTCCCAAATCATAATCTGATGTTTCATTAAACTTAGAAGAACGTCAAATGAAGCTCTAATAATAAATACCCAAAGTTGCTAGGACAGGAGGTAAGCTGCAATTCACATCAAAACTCAGAAAATGATGTCATTTATGTGAAACAAATTATATTGACTAGTTAAGCTTACTTAATATTTAATAATACTTTTCTTTATTGATTGTGAAAACATATTTAAATGATTTTTTAGTCATTATCTTTACTATTATCTTAGTCTATTAATCCTTCATAGTGTATCTAATGACGCTGAAGAAAATTTGAGGAAAAATTAAGAAAAACGTAAAAATATTTTATTTATTGTTAAGGGACATTTATCAGATATTCATAAAATTTTCGATAATCCCCTTCGAATAGGTCCAACATATTTTATTCCTCATTTTTAAATCGGCCGAGTCCTTCTTTCATTAAAGTTTTATAAAGTTAAAATTTGAAAAAACCGGATAGTTTTTCCAACGACTTTGCCTAAATTTAATACTTAGTTCAGACCCCATGTGTTATTTTATGTATTTAAATAGCTCAAATTTTAAATAAAAAAAACAGACAAGACTGAACGATCTTTATACCTCGATTTCGAACTTGAAAATAAATTATAAGTATTTCTGTAAATATGCAAGAGGAAAGTCTTTCACAGAAAACATACTTAAGTCTTGGAGAAAGCTTTTTATTTAGGATTAATTTTTTCTCAAATGTTATTGATATTGACACAAATAAGGAAATGACACAAAACATGAAAATAGAAAATAATTAATGAAAATAAAATTAATAAATATTTGAGTAAGATAAAAATTTTAAAAATTAACATTTTTTTCACAGATTGATCTATTTTAGTTATAATTTATTTTAATTTAATTATCTAATTTTAATTTAAATGTATTATTTTTAATTAATTT
>JBBMKC010054985.1:0-17701 GCA_037834085.1 Bipalium vagum | reverse complement strand
TTATTACTATTATTATTTTTTTTATTATTATTAAAATTATTTTTTTTTATTTTAATTATTATTATTCATTATATATATCTCTATTATTTTCCTAATTTTATAATATTTATTATTTTATTATTCTCATTATTATTCTCATGGTTATTGAAAAGCTGAAGAATAATTAAATTATCGATCTGAGTCAATGTGCTCGTTGACACCGTGTAAATATTCTAAATAAATTTTCTTGATTATATATAATTGGAATATTTCTTTTTTTTCGAAATATATTCTCGATATAAATTAACAAAATTAATTTGTCTTGAAAATGTAAGACTAAACTGACGAAACTGTTAATTTTTGAAAAACATTTTTTTTCAAACCATTTTTCATGGATAGGAATTAAAACAAAGTGATATTTTAAACTTACAATTATGTTTTTGACATTCAGTTCCTCCATTTCAACAGTTTCTCATAGACAGTGAAAGTGTGAGCAAAAAACAGTTTTTTATAACTAATTTCCAATATAACAAAAATATTATCAAAAGAAAATTTTATTTTAATTAAATTCATCATTTCTCATTGTTGAAGGAATCAACAAATCCCAATGATTTCCCCATAAATAAAAGGAGGAAACGGAGCCCCCCGTTTCAGTTCTTACAGTGCACTGTTTCATAAACGATTAATTTTCTATATAATGTTTAATAAGTTTTAATCGATTCATGAAGATTTCAAAACAAAAATTGATTAATGAAAGGCAGAATTTTATTTATTTTTATTTCTCAAAGATTTTTTTAAATCGATTTCTCAAATTTACTTTTCCCCACTTAAACAGGTTGTCCAAATGAATTTTAGTTTACCCATAAAATTAATTAAAATATTTAACGTAAAGGTTCTATAAAACAAAATATTTCCCACATGGCACTGTAATTCTGAATCGTTTATTTTTCATAAATTAAAACAATTAAAGAGATCTTTCCCTTCTCTCATCTTCGAATAATATTTTTTTTAAAACAAAGCAATAAATTTATCCATATTGTGATAGGTTATTGCGAGGTTTGTTTCTACTAAATTATCATGGTAATGAGAACGTGTAACCTTGCATATTTATTTAATTTAAAGAAATCCAATGTTTTATCTAAGGAATTTCACCAAAATCAAAAAATAATTAGAATATTTATGCAAAATGAAATTTTATGTAAATATATATACATGGTGTTTCATAAATATGTATAGGTGTTTAAACAAATAAAAATTAATCAATTTGTCAATGAACATGAGTCATTTTTATATATTATTGTAGATAAATCAATGGAAAGTATAAATATTTTATAAATGTCTGGAAAATGACAATAAATTCAATTTAAAATTAGTTGATTAATTTTGCTTTAAACGTGTATACATATTTAAGAAACACTCTGTGTATTGTTCAATATTTAGTTTATCAAATTTAAACCTGACTCAAACTCGTAAGTGGTGCAAAATAACAACTATCAGTAAAGCAATATAATTTGTATTTATATCACAATAATTCACACAAAATCTTAATGATAACAATTACACAGAATCGTCAAACTCAATAAAGGGTCCACAATAGTGTCTAAAATGTCTCAAATGTCTTAGGTCAATCGAATCAATCAAAACAGAATGTCCATCAAATAATCAATTGATTAAAACAAAATACTTAATGTTACCGGTTAAAGAAAACAATCAATAAACTTAAATAATAATAATCAAATAATAATTTTAAAAAATAAAGTTAAACAAAACAAAACTATTTTACGCTTAGCTTCGTTCAAGCTTTCCGAATTATTAGCTGACCCTTTAAAGTTTCTCAGAGATAGCCCTCTGGTGGGAAGCTTAAACACAATTCCAGGAACAATTTCATCAAACCAAAGTACTTGGATAACAATTGATAAAATTCTTTTTCGAATGGTAACAAACTGCTTTTCTTTATCAATAAGTTGTTCTCTTCTCGAATAATAATGTATTCTTCTGCTTTAATAGAATCTTCTAACAATAATAATTTACAACTTTCTTATCTACTAGTTGAGGGTGAAATTGTGAGGAAATGATTCTTCTTTGATACTGATTCTAAACTAATCAGTTTGGAGACAAGAACACTACAAATTCCCAAATTTGCTCCTTGTTTGTTGAGGATCTAATTTCTTCGTTTTCTCCATTTTCTCACAAAATCTTCCCATAATTACCCTTTAAAACTCTCAATAATATTTTATTTATTTTTAATAGATTATAATTAGGCTTAAAATAAAATATAATTTTAGGAAAAATTTTTCAAGGTCTTTTTAAGGGATTAATTAAATTTATTACTTAATTAATTAATTATATATTTTATTTATAATTAATTTATATTTTAAAGAGATATTTTATTGGGTATCGGATTTCTTTAAGGTTTTTTCGCGGTGCTTTTGGGAAACTCAACAATTTTGTATAATGAATATAATTTAGATAAACTTTGCCTATTTTTGGTATTTTATTTGGAATTCTCATCAGAGGGATCATAATATTATTTTATTTAATATCTCATTATAAATAAAAAATAAGAGAAAAAATAAAAGAAAAATAAAAAGAAAAAAGACAGTTTAAGCTTTTTAAATATTAACTCTGATTGAATATTGATTAATAAGTAATAAGGTGATTATTATATTATGCCAAAGATTTTCTTTTAAAAAATATTGATTTGTTTATCATATTTTTTGGATAAGGAGAAATGTTTTGTAATGGAATTCCAAAATATTAGAATAAAAAGCCCACTGAAAATTTCAGACCTAAAACATTATCTAGCAGTTTCCGAAGGATAATCTACCTATCTTACATAGATCCCTTTTATACCTAATTATCATAGTCATTTATTTTATGACCTTGATAGGTAATACAATTCATTATTCAATTATGAATTGCATTAAATATGCTTCAATATCCAGAGAAAAGTTTAAGATATCAGCATTAAATTCCTGCTGGAAATCAATTTTGCCAGAATGCGTCAAGCGTTTCAGCTCAGTATCTGAATTACCGAAGGAATTTTCTTAATTTATGGTTTTGACGCACACCTTAGGCGGATAATGATTTGAAGACCTGAGATCTGAGGAAATCTAGGATATGTTAAAAGATATGGAAGCGCTGACTGAATTAATAAGAGATAACAATAATTATCATAATTATACTAGCGCTAACGAGAAAACGACCTGAAAAATACGAACTACCATGTAGTTTAATTACTAATAGCTTTAAATTAGGTGAATCATTTCTTAAAAAATAATCCAGACATGAATATAGCTTTAAAATTAGAGAGGGAGATGAAGATTTATTTAGCTGGATAGAGTTTTATAAGGAACGTCAAAAGGTAAAAGTAAAACTATGAATAAAATAAAATTATTAAAAATTAGTTGAAATTTTTTGGCACTGTTTTCCACTATAATTGTGTCTTTTATTTAAAGTAACGCAATTAATGATTTATCTCTCAAATGAAATTGTTTTTTCTCTCTATCCACATTTCGTGAAATATGTTGTTCAAAAAATGTCTAACTTCAAGTAAGTAATGAACACAAACTCAATGTTTTTTCTCTCCCAAAATTTTATCTGCTGTTCTTTATTTTTAATTTATTGTCCTTTTATTGATGCTGCTGAATTCAACTGGCCAATTAGCAATACGATTTCAACTCGTCTTTCAATTCACGGCATGTAATTTTATTAATTTTTGACACCATTAAGCTCTTACATAAAATTTAAAAATTATTTTTATATTAAACAATTGGTGACAAAACCTTTAAAAATAAATGTCCTGCAACATTTCAAAATCTGATACTTTTTACACACTCTGCATTACATTTATGCAACATAAATTAGTTCTGTTTCACATTAGAGTTGTTAATAAGTAGAAAAAAGTACAAAGATGTGTAAAAATTGGTTGTTTGAGTAAATTTTATTTTGAATAAAATAAAAGTGAAGTTTTCTAATCCTCTTAATTTGAGTCTCAAATAATTTCGACCAAGGATTGATATATATCAGATTCATTTTAGGCTATTGTTATGTAAAAGATCTCTCATAATATTGAACTCATGATACTTAGAAGATGTAAATTTACTAAAGAATTATTTTATTTATCATCATTAACTTTCATTTTGAAAAATGTGTGGAATTTTTAAATTCATCATTAATGCATTGTTAAAAATATTTACTTTTTACATAAATTTTATTTCTTTATATTTGTTTTAATCATCAAATTATTAATAAAATTTTAATGATATTGATTATATAATTAAAATGAAACAAAAATCATTATATGAAAATTATGTTGCCTCAGATATTGATTTTTATTTAATTTGAACAAAATTTAATTAATTTAGGAAAAGATTAAAAAAGTATTTATGGCTTTCTTAATTAAATTAATTATCATCTCAAGTCTCTGCAGCTCTCAAATTATATGCTTCAGTCGAGAGCAACAAACTGTAGAAACAAATAAACATTCTCATTTTTGAGATTATATGAATGGTTAATTGTGAATGTAAATTGATTTTTTTTATTAATATTTTTGAAAAATATACAAGGTACGTATATTAAAAGGATTAAAAGTACTTAGACTACCAGAAATAATAAAGTAAACTCAACAGAATTTTTTAACAATACGTATACATTTAAAAGTCTCATTTATTGACATAACATCCATTCACATCTACACAATTTATCCCTCTTTAGACTATTCCATTGAATTATATTTCAAAGAAATTTTTATCCTTTTCCGCAAGGCTTTTCGCCATGTATCCTTCAAATCATTCTTTAAACAGTTGATGTCCTCGCATATGTTTCTTTAGATTATTAAGCAATTTAAGATGGAAAATCTAAGTTGTATGGAAAATGATCCAGTAGTACCAACCAATCTTTTGTTAATGCATCTTGTATTTTTTGTGGATGTGTGAAGTGCATCGTTATTATGAAAAAAAAAGTTCTTGGCTTGAGTAGATTGCGTCGGGTTTTGCTTCAGGTTTAATCCAAATTTAAGATTTCTTAAATCCATATTAAATTTCATATATTTATATTGTTTGTGGTTAATTTTAATATTAAAAATTGTGTCGTGTCCAAAATATGTTCATTTCTCGAGTCTCCCACCTTCGTGAAGAACACAAAAAATTTGCACATATGATTTCATCTTGAGAAAAATATTTGAAAAAAAAATCGATTCATAATAATCTTTATTACTTTTTTGTAACACAAATACTTTTTAACTTAGTTTTGATTTTAAAAGTTTTTTATTTAAACTCAACTATTAATATTTATATTAATTTAAATAGTTTTGTAGAAAAATATCATAGTAACAAATTATAGGAACATTAGTTACTAAAAATAGAAAATAGAGTACAAATACATTTCCAGTTCCATCAATCCTTGATTTCTTGAACAATATATTTTATGTTCTGATATTAATAAGATATACCTAATATAATAAAATAAAATTTTAATTTAATAGAAGCATACCTGTCTTATTATTATTTATCAATAAATATAAAAATATTAATCGATATTTTAAAATATTTTTCTTTTAAAGTTAGCATATGAAAAAGCGACAAAACTTTTCTCTCAGCACGATACTTCAATATAATAATATTATGTATTAAAATAAAAATTATCATTTTACCTTGAAAAAACTCACATTTTCAAAAGAGAATTTTCAGTCCAATGATAAATATGTGCACAAATAATAATAAAAACCTATTCAAGAGAAATTTTAATCAGTTATTTCATAAATAAACTTTTTATTTTAAATTGTAAAAATACTAATAAATAATTCATTTGCTTTCATGAAAAATTACTACAGACGATCATTGAGTTCTCATCAACAGACTTACTCAACTGAAATATAATGTCACATTTTTAATTTTGAAAATATATAATAATTTTTCCACAATTATACAAAATGAATTTTTGATTTATTTTATTCCATAATATTATGAATTTTATATTGTTCACCCTTTATACCGTATTCTAATAATTTCTAATAAAATATTAACCGTACCTGTTCTTTATCCTCCCAAGAGAGGTTTGAGTTGTCAAAAGATTAATTCTATCCAAAATCGACATTACACAATATTTTCGAATTTTAAATATTAAATTTAATCAAATATTAATGGATTTCATTCAATATATTTCATAAAATAAATTGTTATTTTTCTTTATAGATTATTCTTCCATTTTAAAATGTTTATGGAAAAAATTACAAAAATTATTTTCCTACATTTCTATTGACGTTTTCCATTAAAAATGGAATAAAAACATGTTACATTAATTGATAATATTATATTTTATATTTTTCTCCTTAAATAGCTTAAAATCTTTATACAAACATTTCATGGATTTAAATATTTAACGAACAAATAATTTACAGGGTGTGTATAATAAACGTATCCGATTTGAAGTTCCGGAAAATTTAATTCATGGGGTGCTGCAAAAATATGTATACAGTAATAAAAAGAGAGATTACAATAATACGATAAGTACGTGAACAATAACCAAAATGAAGACTTCCATTTTCAGCAAGATGGGGTCCCGACGCATTTTGCACGTTCTGTGTGTACATTACTTGACTTAAAATTTCGTATTGTATAAGATCAAGTTTTTCCAGGCAAGCCACGTACCGCTGACTCAGTTCATTTTGAAAGCTTGTCAAACCATTGATGCTGATATAATCTTTGTTCTAGAGTGTGCATGAAAAATTCGTTCACGATTAGAAGTGTGTGTTAATGCGGACGGCTGTTTGAGTACCTGAGAGGTTAAAACTTCTTATTACAAGTTTTACTTATTACACGTTCTCTAACTATTTTTTTTGGCGACATTAGGTTCTTTGAAAAATAAATAAAGTAAATATACAAATGTTTTCAGTTTTTTTTATCACTATACATATTTTTGCACCCCCTCTATATTTAATTTAGATTTTTCAAAGTAGACTTTCCCAAAGTTAATGTCAGTGTTTGCTTGTTTTAATAAATCTTTTTTATCCAATTTTATTGCAGTAAATTCAAATTATATTGCTCTTTATTGAAGAAAGAATGTTAATTATTTTACTAGACGGCATATAGAAATGAAAAAAGATACATTTAGTGAAAATATAGATGAAAATAATTGCAAATTCAGAGAGACTGGGAGTGCTTGTGATCTCTTTAGCTCTGGAAAACTATTAATGGAAGATGAAGAATATACGAAATAATTCATGCTTATATAGAAGCACTTGGGGCATCGCTAAGAACTGCTTCTAAAAAGTTAAATGCATCTTAAAGCCGTACGAAAACATCTTAAACCTTATACATATAAGATCCAAATTATGCATAATTTATATGACGAAGACCATGCTGAAAGAATTGCTATTGAAAGCCTAGTTAATGAAAACGACAATAAACAATCTTTTCTTCAAACTCTTAAAAAACTATTTGAATTTTTACTTTAAGGACCTTTGAATACACAGGTATAAAGAAGAAAACTCAAAGTTATCCAAGATCTGAAAGATATTATTGAAAAGGAGACTGTTATAATATCAAGAGAAATTAGTCAAAAAGTTATAAATGACTTAAATGATCGTTTGTATAAGTGTAAACCTTTTAATGCATTTTATGAAAAACAAAATGAAAAGAAATTGTTATTGTGAGTATCTTTAATCAAAAGGTATTGTGCACTATGAAATACTGAAATCAAGAAAAACATTTATCGCCAATCCTATAAACACCAACTATTGTATTTAATTCATGAAAATCTGTATAACTTGGTTAAGTTTATTCCAAACGATATCACATGGTTTGTTGGAAAAAATATTCAAGAATTATGTTGAACATATTACTTTATACAAGGAAAAAAATTTCATTCCCTAAGGCTGTCCTAAGTATCTTTATGCAATTCATCGAATTTCAAAAACCTAATTTTTTTAATAGTCATCTCCAAGCTGCCAACAAGGTCGCAGAAGTGTATAACTGTTGAAGGTGCTTACTTTGATTAAATAAATTGTTCCTTGTCAAAGACTTCTTTAATAAATGTTGGTTATTAAATCTATGTATTTTATACTTTTTTGACCTAGTAATATGATAATACGAGTACACAGAATTTGATAATGTATTATTATGATTGGATGACCTTGAAACAATTGAATTTTCCTATTATGGGATTCATCTATTCCCCAAACTTTGAAGAATATGTTGTTATTTTGGATAAAAATTAATTAAAATAAGAATTTCAATTTGCCCTTTCTCAAAGTCAGTGCATTTTTCCACCATAGAAATCGACCAAGTCATTCTTTTACACCCATTATTTAATTAATTTGAAATGTCATTGATAGAATTATATTGGACTTGTTGAGAGCCCATAGAGCATAATTATTACAATAATATTAGTTCATTTCAACAATTTCTAAAGGCCTAATTACTTAACAGTGTAAATAGATATATACTTTATTATACCAGGGTTTTTAATTGACATTTAATTTCCATTTAGGGTATTCAACTTACAGTACGAGCAACAATATGCAAATTTTACCATTTCCAGGATGCGTCTTTAATTGTTCTAGTTCCAGTTGTATTCCCGTTTCAGAAGCTTTATATCAATCAACATCGAGCCCAACGTATGTAACAGACATTTATCCCTCTGTCGCTAGTCATGCATCAACACATATATAGAATGTGACGCATTCAAACAAAAAATTCAGATAGAAACCATTTAATATTTTTATAACATATCAAAAGACGTGCTCTAATAACATTTACTATTACTATTATTATTATACGATTAATTGTAAAATTCCGAAATTGACATTCCTCAGAAAAACAAGAGATATAGCTGTCCTGTCCAAAGTTTCCACTAAAACGAACTGAAGAAAAAGGCGATTTCCTAAATCATTTGTTGTCATAAATGTTATGGTCTTTTGTACAAAAATAATTTTCTTTCCAAAATCCAATGTCATCTTTTTAATCTATACTTTGTAATTTTAATAAAATAAATAAATAAATATATATGTATCACCGTAGAAATATATAAAAATGCATAATTTCTACGGACAGAAATTCCGTTTGAAGTATTCGCCATTGACAATTTTACCATAAAACCTCTTGAGTCGAGCTGCACGGAATTGAGAATCAGTTTCCCCTGATTTTATATGATGGGTTTTTTTCCCAACAAATTTATGTGTTGACTGAATCGAATCTTAATTATTGTTCATCCCGCTCTGCCAATGAAGCAGTAATAGTACTGAGTCCTCACTGTATCCATTTCAAGTTACCATCGATAATTATCTATGACGTTAATGGTCCTGGATTATTCACAGCGTCATCCCTTCACTACAATAGGGAAATGATTATGATTAGTGCTAGTGGTAATATTGGTTATCACTTTTATTGTAAAGTCATTATCAGATACTTTTCATAACACCACTATTTTCCCCTTATCTCATCGTTCATTTCGACTACTCTGCTCGACAGTGCGTTATTATTTTAGTTGTATTTGTTATATTAGTAATATTATAAAACGAGATATGAGAACTCAGCGAGTTGCACCAAAGGTTTTAGGTGACCACTGATGCTTCAGGTTATTTAAACTTTATTTCTTTTTTCTCACTAAGGAAAAGTGATATATTTTTTAAAAGATAATCACTAAATCTCCGTTTCTTTTGAAAAGTACACTCGACTTAGGTTTCCTGCTTGATATGAGTACTTTTACTGTCCGGAATTTATGTGGACAATGTATCTTTATGATAGACTATAATTTCCGCAATGACTTTCTTTTTCCTAATAACTTCTAATACTGTGATCATAACTTAAAATGTAATGAACACTTTATGTTTTTTCTGTTTTTTAGTTCACCATATCTTTGCTTACCTCGAGTAGCTCTAACAAAAAATATTCTTAAGCATACAAATTGGCTTTGAGAATAACATAAATCAATTAAAGTAATTTTTAATTTTATTTTTATTGTTTAATTTTTTTTTAATTTAAATTAATTTTAAAATAATTACACTTAATAATTTTAAACTTTTAGATTAAATATTATTAAATCTTTGTTTGTTTTAATTTCATAATATTTACATGCTTAAATAATTTTATTTTATTTAATTTTTAAAATTATTTTTAATTTTCAAAAGATTTGTTAAATTTTATTTTTTAAAAAATTTAAAAATTACTTTAAAAAACAATAATTAAATATTAACAATATTCAATAACAAAATTTTACAGTACTAGAAAAGAGCGAGAAAATTACTTGAAGATTAGAATTACTTAGAATCTTTCAAAGAATACAGTTTACAATAAATAATAAATAATATTTTTTATTTATATACAGTGAAACATTTCAATATTGAGCACCACTGGGAACGAACATTTGGCCCAAAATATAGAGGTACCCAAATTATATAGGGTTCATGAAAAACAAGTCAATATATAATTTTTGTCTGCTTTTAAATAAAAGGATCAACTGAATCAGCTGGCCAAATTAACAGGTTTCACTGTACATACGTATATATAGCATACATTCTGACTGATTATCTTAATATTTCTGTTAAAGACTTTGATTGTTATTTCTGGTGACAGTCTGTCGTGTTATTTATAATCAAAACAAAAGTTTATTAATATAACAACTCATTTCGAGGATCACTTCTTCAGCCGATTCCACACGATCAACTGATGTTCTTGCTTAGCGAAAGGGTTTTTCTATGATTCTAGTTTCCTTATTGGTACTGTGATTCCGCAAGAGAACATTAACAAACTTTTGTAGACTGGTCATCTTATGCAACAGGTTCTTACATTATCAAGGCCATATTGCATCTAGGCAAAAATTTTTCTAACTGATTTATTCCAGTGCCTGTTAAATCTTTATAACAAAATGTTTAGTTTCAAAATAAAAAAACACTAAACTGTCTGTACATAAATTTGTAACTTAAAGATGAAACTGTTAAGCGTTAGTAAAGATTTATGAAGACAACCTTTATCATACTATAGAATTATCCCTTTTACATCACACTTTTGGTGGCTTACAGAACTAACTGTAAATCGAGACAAACAGATCATCGTGATCATCTCTCTGTTTCTCAACTTTATAATTTGGCAATTTCTATAGAATTGAACATTATCTTCTTCACTTAAATCTCAGTTTTTTTGTGTCACCTTTAAGAACCCTTACTTTTGCCTTAGGAGATGATTAATTCTCATAAAAATATACCCGTCTCATCATCAATCAACAATCGATTAATAATGCTGGGACCTCGTAATTCAAATTTATCAAGGTTCTCCTGACATTGAGTCATTGAGAATACCTTTTGATAGAGTACAATAAGTGCTCAAAAACTGGGCGATGTGGAAGAGCCTCGTAGCCCAGATCTTTCAATTTTTGTATAGTTAATTTTGATGTTTGAGGTCTTTCATTATAATGGAAAAGAATTGGAATATTTTTGTGACCAATGATGGGTTCTGAATTTTAAGGTTTTCACTAACTTTATCAAGCATTTCGCAGTAGACACCAGATGTAATGATTTTGCTTTATTTGAGAAACTCAAAGTCAATTATACCTAACATGGGCCACCAGACAGTTACCATTTTCTTCTTAGAGTGAATGTGTTTTATTGATGTTTCATTTATAATTTTATTTTAGCATTATTACAAAATTATTATGAATAATAAAACACCGTTGATTGGTTGTTAAAAAGCTGGGCCCTGAAACTCTTCAGACAGATGCATCATGTGAATAGTCAGCAAAAGATTGAATTTAACTTTAACATCACCATTTGAAGGATGTAAACTTCTATACTATCTTCATAAAAATTTAATTAGTTAAAGTTAATATTTTTTTTAATAATCACCTAAAAATTATTAATAATCTTTTTTCATACGATGTTTTTACCGATTTTAATTTATAAAGTAAATGGTAGATATTTTGATTATACTGGATATATTTACCAGAAAAAATGAGATATACCTTCTTCAAACTTTATAAATGTTTTCTTCAGCCTTCTTAAGCTGATATGGAAAATAGTCCGAAAAGTTTATTAGGTGGGATTGCAAAATGTGGGACTTATAAGTGGATCTGTATTTGATCCTTTAATTTAGTAATATTTATATTACACAAAGATCCAGTAATCCTAATTATCCTAGTACATATGCGAAAATTTTGAGCGGTGTGCTAAAGTGGACCGTATAAACCAGCCAATCATAATACAGTTAAATAAATAAATTTATTTAAGGTTTTAGTGTTTCTTAATGTTAATATTTTTAATAATATTTTACATTAACGTGATAATATTTTACTGATATTTTTAATAAAGAGCTTTTTTACTATCAGTAAAAAAAATTAAAAACTAAAATTCGTTATTAGTTTCGAAATTGATGTTTACAGAGTTCCAAAAGTAAAATTAGATGGAAACCTAACTCGTACCAAATTTCAGAATCCCTATGACGATGAAATCTGTGGGAGACTTCCTAATCCAAGCCTGATTAAAGTCACACAGCTCATTAGTTAATCCCATTGAAAATATTGATAGAAAATGAGAAGATAAATTTCAATTTTGCCAAAAATTAGATGGAGCTCTTTGACTATGGAAGGAGAGTCTTCCAGTGATAAGCGAATAAATATCAGTTTTTCCAACTTTATTTAATCTCACAATTAACTCTTCATTTTACCAATTGTAAATCTGTTTATGCCATTTTTCTCATATATTGTTTTAAAAGGGTATTTTCGAAAAATAATTACGTACTGAAGAGAATGAAATAGAGAGAATGCCGCAAACGAACAAACAAAAAATAAAAGCTGTTTTAAAAAATCGAAAAATTCTACGTTAAAAAAACTCTTGTATTCGTTTTATCTATTATTTACGCTGTAAATTCATCAGCCGTACCGCAGGGGTGTTTATCATTTACATACTGCAGCAAAGTGAGAGAAAGATAAAACAATTATACTTTCCCCCTTCTAAACCTCATACGCTTTGCAGCAAATCAACCTCTCAACACATTATCTGAAACTATTAAACACTTCCTACTTTCGTTGAATGAAGCCTTTATCAAGAGCAGAAACGGTAAATGTATGGAGACTCTCAGCGCATTAGTTGAACTGTGACAAGTGAATTTTTAATGTAATTGTTCCATATCAGGGGTGGATATTTATCAGTGTATTACAATTTTTCAAACATTGAAACAGCAACACGTTTTAAAATCTTTTCCCCATTTTTTCATTTATTACTTTGAGAAATTTCATCGAGAACTTGAGAGAGTTTTATAACAGATTATTTATCTCTGAGACAACCAAATTTGCTATTATTAAGTCCAGACAGCTATTATTATTATTCTAAATAATAGACGAGTTCTCAAATTGATTTCATTGAGTTTGAAAGCCTAGCTGAAAATCAGCAGCACCTTTACACTAAGCCTCTCAGATGGCAACCAGATGAAAGGACCAGACCTGTTAAAAAATTATATACTCTTGTCTCAGGTGTCTCGAATATTACTATTATTATTATTAAGCTAATATATAGTTGCTAAAAATCACTTTATCACGTAAAAGGTTTGTAATAGTAATAATTTTTATGACTTTATTATTAATATTGCAGCAACTATTTTTAACTTGAAATGTTTATCATGAGTTAAACAACATTCTCGTTTTATATACATAGTTTTATTACATTTTCTAACATATAAATATTATTATTATTATCATCATTATTACTATATATATTAATACTTGTTTATTATTATCATTATTAATATTAATATTATTACTACAGTCGGCGCTCAGTTATTTGAACTCGTGGGGATTTCAAAAAAGTTCAAATAACTCAATTACAAATAAAATTTATTTTAAAACAAATCCATGATCTTCCAGCTTTGTTTGAATAGACATGTCTTCATTTTTCAAAAAATTATTCAAATAACTGAAAGTTCAAATAACTAAGCGTTCAAATAACTAAGCGTTAAAATAACTGAGCGCCCACTGTATTTATTATTTTTAAAAATGCGGCCAACACTCTGGAGTTTGCCACGTACTTTTTAAAAAAATTGGAAAACTTAAGAGAATGGTAAACTTCAGAGTTGACACAAAAATTTACATAAACAAAATACACAATATTTAAAAAGTTTAAATTAAAGTGTTTTACATTAAAAATCAAATGACATTCATTGCATAATAATCTGTTTTTTTAGTATTATAACTGAGGTGGTTATGTTGCTGATAAAACATTCTATTGATTTGGTTGAATTTATAACATATTCATTTAATGTATTTGAAGAGAAAATATATTTTTCAAAATGTCAAAACTCTGTTTTTGTTTACCAGACTGACTTTTCATTTTGTTTACCCTCAAATGTTTTTTTCTTAATCTGAAAAAACTAGTTTGTTTGAGTAAATGGAATTGAATTTCGTTTCATCGGGTAAGTCAAAGTCATTTTCATCTATTAAATCATCATAAATATCCTTTTCTTTAATTCGATCAGTAATTTGTACTCTATCGACGACATGGTCAAACCAAGAATTTCCGAAATAAGATTTTGTGATCCAGGAATGTCTTTCCTGATGTATCCAGCTTTTGTCCAAAAATTATAAACTGTTTTAGATAATAAGAAGGACGAGATTAATGTGAGTTTATAATTGCATCTTTCATTGAAATCTTTTATACAACTGAAAACGAGAGGAATCGTCGGAAAGCTGAGAAACGATTTTCCACATTAGGAAATCATAATATTTTGCTTTGAAGCTCCTACTAATAATCATAGTCTGAAGGTTGAATTTTTGAAATAGAATTCTTTGGCATAAAAGCACTTTAAATCAATTATCGGATATTTGAGAGAGCGATTAGTGTTATTTGAATTATTTCTCGAACAGAATGTTTTGATAGACCTTCTAACTTATATTCGTGAGTTATTTTGGGATTTCAATTTAGATAAACCTCTTTTTTCTCCTTTACACTAAGTATTTGGTTGGCTTTATAGGCATTTTCACTTAAAATATGATAGTTATTTTGATTATTTAAACATCATTTATTAGGAATATTGCGTAAATAAATTATTTATTTATTTATTTAAGTATGAAACTTGGTTTTAAGCAAAACATCAAGTTCTGGTTTTAGATTTAAGGTAACTCTAAAATAAGTTAAATGTTTAAATAATTTTTTACATTCATAACTCATTTCTTAAATGGATTGTATTAAAAAGTTAAATTTACATAAAATTTCCCATCTTCTTCAGACAATTCGAGAGACGTCAAAATTCCCAACTGCCAAAATGACTATTACATTTAAATAAGAATATTTAAATTGAGATAGAAAAAATTCAAAGACAATTGATAGTTTCATCATTATATGAAACTTTGGTTTCATTTATCAATAATGTTTTTCACAATAACCTGGTATTAGATATATTGATTAAATGTGAGCCTTTCACAACATAGTTTTACTAATAAAAATAAGTGATTTGTTAGACTGAACTAACTGTTGTTAATGTTCAACTTTTTAAAAATGAATTTAGCCAAGAAGTTTCTTTATTTTGGATTTATGCTGATTGAAAGATCTATAATAAAGACGCAGCATTTGCAGACTGTAATTGTAATCATGTTATACATGAAAAATATTTCTGTATCATTATTCTTTTATAGATTAGTAAAAAACCACATTATATTATTTTCATAAGCAGCTTAAGACAAATATTATCTACATTAACCAGAATATATCGAATTACTTCAATCCCGAAGTAGCCAGCTTTAAAGTCACTGGCTCCATCGGCATCATCAGACAGATTATCGGGGTCATGATTCTACATATGATTCCTCCGAATTTATTTAGAATGATATCAATCAATTTTTTAAAAAATTAATTTTTATCAATCAATTCCCGATTCATTATGATAATGATCAACATATCGGTTATAATGGATTTAAAATGATCTTGATCAAAATAAATCAATAAGAATCACAATGATACAGAAAGTTGTACATAAAGTTTCCCAAATCGTATCGGTATTGAGATCAAGATTTCTAATGAATTCTATGTAACAGTGATGTAACAAGATCTGCGTATGATGCCATATTAATAATTGATTTAAATATTAATTGCAGATTGAAGTATTAAAACAACTGTATTAGTTATATAAAATAATTAAAAATTTTGATTATTTATTTGTACACCTAATAATAATTATTCTAAATAATTATTATAATAATAATATTATAATAATAATTATTATTATTTTATCTGATAAACTTGGAAATAATACTTTACTTATTTAATCCTGTAATTTATTTTCTTTTATCCAGTTCTCAAAAGGACTTATATTTTATACTGTAATTCGGTTAAATAAAAATGAGTTCATTTAGAAATAAATAAAAATAATAATAATTAGTGAAAATATTGAAGAAAATTAACTTTGAATTCTTAGATGAATTGTTTAGAGATGAGCTTAGATAAAACATATCCGCCAATATTGCTTGAGACATATTTAGATTGTAAAGATATCCGTTTGAAGATGGTATTGTGAAATATAAAAGATATCACTGATAAATCTAATACAATTGAATATTTTTTAATTATTTTTCTAAATAAGATGACGAAATATTTTTTTTAGTCAACCCTTAATAATAAATAAAGTTTTCAAACCGGTTATGGACTTAATTTTGAATCAAGTTTCAGAAAAAAGAATTCGTCGTAAAAACTTCAAGGTAGGTAAAGAAAACAATTTTATCCACTTAAGTTAAGAACTTTCTTTTATTTCTTTTTATTTATTTATTTACTTTTAAATTAGTATCTCATTTTCCCATTTAATTATGAAAAGATTACCGGACCTAATGAATTTTCTTACGCGTACTTAGTTTCCCATTATGAAGAGTGTGTCTGATCCAGATGAGTCACTGAATCAACTGCAAAACCAGATTTGCATCCTAAGAAAGTGATATTATGCATTTGATGGGATTGGAAGGGTATTTTTATTACGAGCTGACTCCAAGTGATCAAACTATCAATTTGGCAAAGTATTTTTAGCCAGTTTTAAAAATTGAAAGAGGAGAAGCTGAAAAACGGCCAGAGTTGATGAGCAGAAAAAAAGTGGTCTTCCACTTAAATAATGCTAAAGCAAATATTTGTTTAATGACAAAACTCAAACTGAAGTACGTCCGTTGAGAATTGGTGGCTTTGAGTTATAGAAACTGTTGGACTATATTTCGAGAATTCATGCGATCTGTATTAAAAAAATTGTAAATAAAGTATTTTCTTAAAAACATGAATAACTTTTGACTAAACCTGATATACCTGGTATATTTTTATTGGATAATGATGCCAGTTTAGAAGCGATTTTTTTTAAAAATAAGGATTTATAAAATTCAAAATCTCAAATAATTTAATTCATTTAAACAAATAAACAGTGTTTTCATTATTTATCTATCTTTATTTATTAAATCATTGTTGTTATAAAGTAAGAATGTTACCTTTATGAAATATATAAAAATTATTAATTTATTATTTGTAAATTTAATTTATAAAATTAATTACTCTTTTATTACAAGTCGTTTTTAAAGTTAACGAAAACAAATTTTTAAGTTCTGCTCCACTTCCTGTCCAACGAATGGTTTGATTTTATCTTACAACAATAATTATTAAAATAATACCATAAATTAATGTAGTATTATTGCTTTCTATAATAATTTTCTTTGGGTTTGTAAAAAAAATTAATAATAATAATAATAATAATAATAATAATAATAATAATAATAA
>JBBMKC010054881.1:0-17701 GCA_037834085.1 Bipalium vagum | reverse complement strand
CCATAAAAGACTATAAATGATCAAAAGGAGTTTTTAAACAAACAATAACAAATTCAGAATTAAAACAACAAGAAAACTTACTAATTTTAAATAAAGGGAGTTTAAGAAATATATATAAGGCGAAAGAAATTATAAGAAGAGGACACAAAAACCAAAACAAAATAATATAGACGACAAGAATAGAACGGGTAGAATACGCACGATCAGGAAATACCATAAAAGACTATAAATGATCAAAAGGAGTTTTTAAACAAACAATAACAAATTCAGAATTAAAACAACAAGAAAACGAGGCTCAAGCGCAACGGTCAACAAAGGTCACATAGCGATCAAGAAAACAATTAAATCAAATCAAAATTTTATCTGACAAGAGCCGTCAACAATTCATTCTCACATCCGGCAATCATGACGAACAACCCCGTTATCAGTGACAATAATTATAGCTACAATTATCAGAATTTCCGACAACGAGCCTATCTAAGCAATCAGTTCCATCAAATAAAAAAGAGAAAAAAGGAAAACGAAAGAAAGAACGAATAAAGAGAGACACAATCCACGAACCGATATCTTCGAGTCTACGAACGACTATCAGAGGAAAAATTCAGTCGTGAACCTATTCATTCATTAACGGATACAATCTACGACAGACACCCTTCAGTGATTCAATAAGCCTTAGGAGAAACAACGTCAAATCCGAGACAAAAATTATATGCTTTTTATTTTGAAGAAGTAAACCTTTGATATTTTACTCACTTGTTGTAATAACTTGCAACAAAGTGTCAAATATATTTTAATTTTAATTGTATTTCGTTAATTTAATTTTGGATATTTGAAAAGTTATTTTGTAATACGTATAAGTGTCAAGAAATTTTTATAAGTATTGATAAAGTTTATTCATTGATAAATTTTATTATAATCATAGTTTATTATCACGTTACTTTGAATCTTACTATATTCGTAATATAATATATAACTAGCTTATATCCTAAGGATTATAAGACTAGGTCAATCTCAAGTAATTATTTTAAATTACCATTATATTATTATTAACAAGCGTGTCTTGTCAGACAAGACATAGCTTGCACTAATTAAATAAGTAAATACTCAGGCCAGGACCTGAGGATCAATTAATCTTTTTTTGTTCCTGTTCCTTTTATTTTTTATTTTTTACTGCTTATATTTCACACGTCAAGTAGGACGGTGAGATATATTTTTATTCTTTACTGAGGACCTTTGAGCCTAAGAGCGAGAGGATTTTTATTAAATAATAATTATAATTAATCCCTTTCTAAAGATCAATCAAATTCGATATCACTTATTGTCATTAATCTGTTTACTTTATTACATTTAAATAAAAGTATTAACTCTAAAATTGTTCTCTCATTTGATTTAATTAATACCGAACACAACCTAAAGCAACCTTCAACCGTTAAGTCCTAAGAGTTACATAAGCTCCGACTCTACATAAGCCGTCTCTGAGCTTAGGGATTGGTGATCGTAGACCAATCTCTACGCATATAAAAGGAGACAACTATTCCCGTTAATGCCAGAGGAATCAGTACGTCAATAAGCCAGAGGAATCTGTACGTCAATTCCGAAATAATTAATGATGATGCAGCCGGTTATCCATAATAACGTTTTGTTTTTTGTGATCGATTTAACCACCTACTTTTTTGAGAATGCTCACTAATTCGTGTCTTTAGGTGACGTTGTGTCTCCCCTATGTATAGATGACCACATCCATGACATTGGAATTTGTACACGATATTAGCTTGCATTGGTTTTGGAGTCACTGTTTTGATTTTTAAAAAATTCTTCGTTTTAGCTGTTAGAAATATTACTTTTAGACCTTCTTCATTTATTGTCTGTAATATTTTACTTTTAAACACCTTAAATCCTTCTGAATAGGGAATTTTATTGATTTTCTTATATTGATTTTTCTCTTTATCTTTCTTCTTTTTGCATTCTTTATTATCCATGAATTTATTTACAGTATCGTCTTTTCAATTTTCCAATTTGGATATGCATTTTTTGTAACCTTCTCTTTAATTCATTCAGCTCTAGATCAATCTGCTTATAATCTGATGTTAAGAACCAAACTCGGTGTATTAATCCTTTCATTAGGCCGCTTTTATACTTTTCCTCACAATAGCTGTTATTTGATGTGTATAAGCCGGTATCTGTTTTTTTCTATATACTGATGTTAATTCACAAAATGGAGAAAGCAGAAATCAATGGATGAGTAATGTTTTCCTTAATTAATATTTTAAAAAATAATTTAAAAAAAATTTAAAATATTAAAAAAAATGATATTTTTAAAGTTAGAATTAAAAAATTTTTTTTTTACTTTTATCCAATTTTTTATATCAGACAATTGTGTCCATCAGATAAAGAAACTTTAATTAAGCTTATAAATAATTTTGGTATATTAATATAGTCAAATGATTTTATATCATGTTATCGTTATATGAAAAGAAAGCCATTATCGATGAATAAAATTTTGTAATTTTTGTGGGTTTTTTTTCGTACATATTTTCAAAATGAGAGTAAAAACCCTGTAATTCTGATATTGTCATTTTACCAAAGTATAAATTCGATCTTGTTTATATTGATACTCACTTTCAAATCTTGTTTTATTATATTTATCTTACTTAATGATCTGCAAAACACTAAAGAAATCGTTTGATATTATTTTTATTCTTGGTGCTCCAGGAACTGGGAAAGGTGAAATTTGCTCATATTTGTCAAAAGTTTTTTATATTGAAATTAACTTTTTTTGATATTGAAGTTTATGTATTATAGAAATTTAACTTTTATCATATGTCAGTTGGAAATTTATTACGTAAAGTTAAATCAGAGGATAAAGATTATTGTAAAATTCAAAAACATATGATATCGGGCTCGATTGTTCCATCATGGATTAGCTGTAGACTTATTGAAGAAGTAAAAATGATTGATCAAAGTTAATTAATGGAAATGGAACAGGATCTATTAGGTATCTCTTCCAGTAATATTGTACTTATTGATGGATTTCCAAGGAACTTAGAAAATTTTGTCATGTGGAGTAAATTATTGTCAAAGAAAACTAATTTGATAGAAATCATCCATCTGGTATGTGGTGATTTTAATATTTTGAGAAACCGGTGTCTATGTAGAAAAATTCTATCAAGAAATGATGATGAACTGAACATCATTAATTCAAGGTAAATAAACAAATTATAAAATAATATCGAAGTTATAATTCAAGAAAATCTCCATTTCATTCACAATTATTTAATTTTTAATAATTATCTATTAATGTTTTTCTAAGCTTAATTATCAGAATTGCTCTAAAATCTTAAAAATATATATTAATTAAAATACAAAAACAGATTTGTTACAACATTTTTTTACATTCTCAAGTTATCAAAAGTTTTCGATTTTGTTTTTTAAAAATTTTAATTTTTCGAATTTTCCATTTGTGTTTTGTTAATCATAATGAATTTGGTGTCACAGCATTGCTTAATTGCTTATTATTATCATTATTGTTTATATTATTTCAAAACGAATTATTTGCTTAATGATTTTAGAATTTCACAATATCAGACCGAAATCTTACCACTAATTGATTATTTAAGAGATCAATTTCCTGTAATAGAAATCGATACCACAAAATCCATTGATGAGGTATTTAATTGTAGGTTTACTATTTAATTTCGTTACTTTACAGGTTTGTCAAGTAGCTTTTGATCATATCGAAGAAATTCTCAATTTGAAGTATCATTAATGGATTATTACAAAACATGATATTTAAATTGACTTTTTATTGATTGTATATAATTTTATTTATCTGTTGGAAAATTTATTAATTGATCAATAAATCATTTTACTGGAATAAAACACTTTCTGGAATGTTTTTATGCTTATCTATGATGTTAAAAATTAACTAATTGAACATGAAAAATAAAAGAAAAATAAATTCTTCGTCATTCACATCATTTTTAAGTTTATGAGGTTAGTATGTCAGAAGTTTATTTTGCCTAAAATTTTATTAAAAAAAATTAAAATATTCTTTAATTTAAAATTCAAACCTTTACAATTAATTTCTTTTAGTCATCAAAGAAATATTTTAATTATTAGATATGGTAATTAGTTCCCATCGTTTTATTATATTAGGTGTGAATAAGTTTCCGAATATTTTTTAAATAAATAAAGTATTTTAAAAAGAAGCTTATCCTTCGAAATATTCTCCACTGCTTCGCAATACTTTCTTCCATCTTCCAGACAAAGTATCGATTCTGTGTCTTAAATCCTTTTTTTCATGCGGTCCAAGATTCGAACCACGTTCTGGTATTCTCGTAAGATTGAAAATGCTGGTCAGCCAGACCATGAGCCATGGAACAGAGCGGATAGAAATATGTATGGGCAATATCGGGCGAATGTGGCGGTCTGGTAGAACCTCAAATTTAAAGTGTTTCCACGAATGTTTTAATCGTTTGCGAAACATGAGGCCGAGCATTATCATGTCGAAAAATGACTTTACCATACCTGTCGGCATAATATGGCCGTTCATCCATGAATAGTTGTCTTAAACGAGTCTAAGCTAATCAGACCTTGGGAGTTTTTTAATTGTTTATTTTAAAATATTTAAAAAGTATGAATGAAATTTTAAAAAATGACTTATAGTTCTGACTACAAACCGATTGATATTAACATCACAGCCATCACCGATTCGGATCCGATCACTGAACATCTCTAACCTAAAACGTTCTGTAAGGGTGAGGATGTTTAAAAATTCATCGCGCAGTGCATAAGGTATTTCACGGTAAAAGAGACTCCAGTGAAAAGAAGGTAAACCTTGATCTATTGTCTATTAGACTTAGATTTAGTAGAGAAGTACAAAAGCACGGCCGGAAAAGTTCATGGATTAGAAGGAAGATTACGATTGACCTTTTTCAAACCAAAAGATATAATGGGTGATTTTGAAAAGTTAATCAACTATCTTAGAGGAGCCGATACTGGAAAATTTTCTGGAAAACGTCCATAAGATGGTGGAAGATGTCTTGCACATGAAATGAAAAAGGAAAGGATTTTGAACAAAGCGATAATTAGATGCATAAACGATCCAGAAATCGAGATCAAATTGAGGAAGTTATGAAGCTTAGAAGAAATGGAGATTTTAATCAAATTAATGAATTGAATCCGACAGAAACAGTCTGATCAGGTCAATATCATCAGGACCTATAGAGACGTAGTGAGGAACGGTAGATACCAGAATATACGGAGACCCGAGCAGGATATAAGATTCGACCTGTTGTAGAGCAAGTCAGACCAGAATGTCATTCTTGCTAAAGGTTTAGTAACACAGGAAACGAGGGTCCAACAAGAAGACAAGTAGAATGTTGGACGTGTAAAAAAATCTGACATATTAGTCGAGACTGTCCAGAGAAGAAAATCCATATTTTGGATATGGAAAATCAGGACACATTCGAAGGAATTGCACAGTTCACAAATGTCAAAGATGTGGAAGAAATGGTCACCAAGCTTCTGAGTGCTACACAAATGTAAATAGAGGTCAGAGAAGAAACAGGAATTTTTACGAAAATAATCATGAGATGAGTGGAATTAATGCGATTAGTGAAAATATTGATGTAATATGGGAAGGAGACTGCTTGAGAGAAGAATGTGAGAATGCATCAGTGTACTCAAAAGACAAGGCTTCACTAGTAGGGGAACTAGTGGGAGCCATATACTAGAGATCGAAAGCGATTATTCCAAAAGGATTGAGACTGATGGATGAGTGAAAGTTTACAGATTTTTGAAGAAACAATTTGAGATTGAAGATTGTAATCAAGCCAATGCGATTGCAGAAAGTGAAGAGGCAGTTATTTCGTTAGACAGAGTGCATGGACTTCCAAGTGTAAGAGACAGTGCAGAATTTGGAATTGGATATTCTTTTGAATACGGGAGCAGGAGTTAATGTAATATGTGTAAAGATTGCCCAGAAACTGACAGATGTTAAGATTCAACAGTATGGTGAAAAACTGAAATGTGCAAACGACAGTTATTTAGAGACAAGAGGGTCAATAAACGTAGAGGTCAGCGTTGGTCAAGATAAAAAATTATTAAAATTCATAGTTGTAGAAAGTGTCACCCCTGAGTTGATAAAATTTCAGATATGTTTAAAGCAACAATTTGAAAGTAAAACCAACGAGGTGGAAGATTTGGGCAATACACTGTGAAATGTAGAAGGAAAATTTGGTAAAGCAATACAGAAAGGAGAAAGGTTGAAAAGAGCATTGAAATTATTAAATGTTAATGAAGATGGCAAATTACGAAAGATAATTGAGGTAAACGAAGACGCGTTCATGACCGATAAATGAGACATTGGATGTACCCATCTGACAAAACATGATAAAAACAAAAGGTAAACCAATTAATTTAGAAGAAAAGGTAAACGAGACGATAAAGAATCTTTATGATAATAATATCATCAGAAAATGTAATTCTCCGTGGAACACCCTATTGATATTTGTTTGAAAAAAAGAGAAGAAAGGCATTCGGATCTGTCTGGGCTTTAGTAGACTTAATGCAGTGACCGAAAGACAAGCATTTCCAATGCCTAACGTTGACGAAATGTTAGGTGAGTTAGGTGGAGCACGTTATTTTAGTTCAATAGACCTGGTAATGCTTATTATCAAGTAGAATTAGACAAAGATTCTCAAGAAAAGACTGCTTTTTCTACTAGAGATGGACAGTACTGTTTTAATACAGTATAATTTATAATTAAATTGAAATATATGGTATATCAAAATTAGTATTTTTGATAGGGGGTGAACAGACTTTTTACGCGCACTGTAGAATGCCATTTGGCATTGCAGCGGCACAAAGAACGTTTCAAGAAGTAATGACAAAAGTCATCGGTAAGATCAAAGGACCTATAACATATCTAGATGATATTCTGGTTTTTATGAGCAATTTGGAAAATCATTATAATGTCTTAAATCAAGTATTAATAAGCATCAAAGAAGCAGGTTTAAGAATTAATCCAGAGAAATGCTAAATATTAAAAAGGAAGTCAAATTCATCGGCAATATTGTAAACAATGACGGTGCTCAAACAGACAAACCAACAATAGATGCTATCCGAACATTTACGCAACCAAAATGTGTTAAAAATCTGAGGAGCTTTTTGGGTATCTGCAATTACTATAGACGATTCATAAAAGGGTATGAACAGAAAGCAAAAGCTATGGAACGATTATGCGAAATAAATAATATGATATAAATAATATGATATCCAGCCCGATATTATGTTTTCGAGATATGAATAAAGAATGTGTCACAGAAAGATTCAAATGATTATGAAATGGGTGATAGCATATGGATTACATTCAATGAACACTCATGAAAAAGGTTATTGTGTGACACGGAAAGAGCTGTTGGCTGTGTATTACTTCTGTAACCATTTCAACTATTATTTATATGGGAAACAGTTCACATTAAGTACGGATCAAAAAGCAATAACCTTTATGCTAACAACAAAGAAATCAATTACATCACAATTTCACACGTGGATCAATTATTTCAGTAGTCTAGCAAAGGGATCGGACATTCAAATGCGGATATGCTTTCAAGGCTGAAATGCGATACATGCCCCAAATGTCAGACACAGCATGAAGAACCGAAAATGGAAAGAGTTAGGACAACGATTTTAGACACGGTAAAAACAGAAAGGCGGAAGCGGAAAAAACTAAAATGTGCAAAGATGAGGAGTTTCAAGATATCGTTTGGTCGGCTCATCATATGTTGGCACATGCTGGAGCTGAAAAAGTTGCGTATTATATGATAGACAATTACATAATTCCAAATTTGAAGGAAAAAGTTCAGGAAATCATTACAACGTGTGAAGCTTGTCAGAGATATAAAGTCGTCACGACAAGGATCAAGGAAGAGGTACAAAAGATAGAAGCATCAGAACTTTTTGAAGACATATATATGTAGATATATGTGGGTCTCTAAGAGAAACTACCAGTAGGAAAAAATATATCCTTGGTATCATAGATAAATATACCAAATATATTTCTTTGACCGCAATGGTAACACAAGATGAAAACTCCGTGCCAAAGATAATTATGAATAATTGGATACTGAAGTTCGGAAATCCAAAAACAATAAATGTAGATTGTGGTAAAGCATTTGAATCTAAATCATGAAGGATTTTGCAGAGAGAGTTAATGACAATCTCTGTTTTTCGAGTCCATACCATCACAACACGAATGTTCAAATAGAAAGACAATTCAGAACCGTGAAAGATTTGTTGAACGCAACTTTAAGCGAAAGAGGGACAAACGACTTGGCTGAGATCCTGCCGGAAGCAGAATTTGCTCTCAATTCGACGCTACAGAAAACAATCGGAATAAGTCCTGTTGAAATGGTGTTTGAGAGAAAGATCCACAGAGATAGAATATATAATGCAGCTGAGAAACAGATTTCGAAATAAAAGTTAATTCAAAGAGGACATTTGCCGTAGGAGAAAAAAATCTAGTGAAGGCCGAAACTTGAGGAAAAGAAAATGAAATGTGATCTTTCTTAAACTCCATGACCGAAGATACGTGTTACAAAAGCCAAACAAAAAAAGAATTGAGAGGAAGTCGAGAAAATTAAAAATTGTTTGAGAACGGGAGTATGAGGAGGCTAATCAGACTTGGAGAGTTTTAAATTGTTTATTTTAATTATTTTAAAATATTTAAAAAGTATGAATGAAAATTTAAAAAATGACTTGTAGTTCTGATTACAAATCGATTGATATTAACAGCGTCATTTGGCTGCAACAGCTCATAACAATCGGATCCCACGAGATACACAACATGAGGTTTTGACCATGAATATTTGGGTTACTCGTCAATCTAGACACATGGTCCATTTTTCATCACCTGTAACAATACAATGTAAAAATCCTTTCCATCTTTGCTGTTGAATTAACTGTTCACTTGTACACAAACATGTCTGGGGTTTAATTCGCACGGCACCAAGTTCCCTGGTTTTGGATAAGTCCCAGAATATTTCAGCGTTTGACACCAGTTTCCTTGGAGTAAGGCCATAAAATCACCATCATCACACTTTTTCGGACGTTCGGATCGGGATTTGTAACTGATATATTCTTCATTTTTAAAGCAATTGCACAATTCAAAACACTGCGTTCTTGACAAGGAGAGTTTCCAATGTTTCTACTAACAAATAATGATTAATTATTATTATGAATTACTATTATGACAAATTAATATTATTATTCAGAAGCGGTTTTCTTAGAAAAAAGGTGCCCAACAAAACTTCCAACAAATCCTTTTTTTCCATGTTTGATTATAAAATGATGAATACTTAAACAAGACATTTTTATACTAAAATTAATAGATATTTATTGACAGTTATATTATATATTATGTAAATCACTAATTTATTACCACGAATATTGTGATGTTTTTATTCCAAATTCTGAAACTTATTTATACACCTAATAAATAAATCATTACAGTGTGGAGTATAATGATAAGAATATTCATATTTTTGATGAAAATAGCCGATCTAAGATAATGACTAAAGTAAATTTATAATTTTTATATGGTATGTTAAGGATTAAACACCACAAGACAAAAGAAATTTATATTTTAATAAATATTTATATATTTTTTACGTTTTTTCTCAAAAATGGTCCAAATCAGTGGTGCAAAATGATAAGAATAGTAAGGAAAAAATTAATTTAAGCGATAAATATTAAAATAAAACATCTACTATCTTGTACAAGCACCATGTCTACGAATAACCTCAAAAATTCGATTTGGCATAATCTTAAAATACTGGCTGATAGTCAAGATTGTTACCGGCATGAACGATGGCTTGTGTTAGCTCTTCCTTTGTTATATACAGCTCTTGTAATAAATAAAGATCAAATTTATAAAATAATATTGTCAGATTATATATAAAAAGAAGAATTTGATTATTTGTATAATTTTCATATAAACGAAAAAAATTTTATATAGCAGAAGAAAAGTTTTAGAATCTCATTTTTAAACTGTGAGTATTTGAACATATTTTTGAATTTTAAAGTTTTTATAAAGTGTCCTTTTCAAAATTCGATATGATGATATTACTTTAATGTATTAGTTAATTTTAAAATATCTTTTTTAAAAAAAAATAAGAGACACTTTATTTAAATTAATTAATTTACGGAAATTTGTTTAAGTATTTTTTTTAGATTAATAAAAATTTTTGAAACTATTTGTGAATTTATTGAAATAGCTGCTAACATAAATAAACACATTAATTATGAAAAAACTAATTATAAACTTGAGCTTCACTTAAATTTATTTTTTAATCTATTTATTTTTATCAAAAATTGAAAAATTGAAAAATTAAATAAAAATAATTATTGTTGGAATTTTACAGTAAACAGTGTGATTACTTAGAAATTTCTTTAAAATATTCAACTGCAATAAATTTAAATAAAAATAGAAAGCTAACTTTTCCTATATTATAAACAGCAAAATCTTTAGAATTATCAGTAACTTTATCAATTTTTGATATTAAAATAGTAGGTATTAAACCAGATGAAAATAAAACTACAAAAAAATTATTTTTCTTTGTTTATTTTTCAAATACAATTAAAAAATTAGGTTTAACAAAAGTAGAAATATTTTGCAATTTAGGACCATCAAATTTTATATAATTTCTATAAAAATAATTATGGAGAAATATTTGTATAGATTCTTTATAAAAAAGGAAATAAAAAGTTAAAAACAATAAAGTTTTTGAAACAAGAAAACAAATATATCTCAAAAAAGACTAAGGTAGTAGTAGATAAATCTATAATTGAAAAATTTAATGGTGATTATCCATTAAAATTAATTTTTGAATTTTTATAATTTTTAATAGTTATTTATATTGGGTTGTCTGGAAAGTTCGTGCGTTTTTTTATTAGAAAAACAAAGAATGCTTTTTACAGAAAAATATATTTGTATTAACAAATATAAGCACCAATCTGTACAATAACTTGAAAGAATAACATGTACAATAACTTGAAAGAAGAATTAACTTTAGCTACAATTAAAATTTATATTTAAAATATCAGATTACACAATTAATTAATTAATTTTACTAAATTAAAAAAAATTACCTAGTATATATTTTATGGTCTGACAACAACTTCAACATATTGGTCATAAGTTCCTGTTATAAATGTTTGTTCAAATTTTTTGGAACTTACTGAATCGAAATCGTTTTCAATAAATTTATAATGATTCTTACTTTTCAGATTAACATCTACATAATATTTTTTTCGTGATTCACAAAACAGTCACAAATTTTGCAATATAACTTTTTTTGTGAATGATATAAAAATTCTTAAGTGTAGGTATTGCAATAACAATTAATTATTTCTGAGTATTTGAACATATTTTTGAATTTTAAATTTTTACAAAGTGTCCTTTTTTAAATCCGATATGAATATTCATTAATTTAATGTATTAATTAATTTTAAAATATCTTTTTAAAAAAATAATAAAAGAGACACTTTATTTAAATTTTAAGGAAATTTGTTTAAGTAACTTTATTTTTATTGGAACAATAAAGAATTAATTTTCCAATAATTAAAAGTTTGAGTAAAAAATATATTTTTTTCATATTAATACAGTAAGAAACATTATTGTCACAATAATTATTTGCACAGTAATAAAAATAAAATCACCTAAAAAAGCTAAATAATGTGATCAGAAATTATTCAGTCCATTATAAGTGCTTTTCTTATTTTGGTGGATCGGCTACGTTTTTTCTTTACCACAATTGTAGTACATTTAGCTTCTAATAGTGGTTTAAAATATTTTAAACGGAAAGCCATACCAACTAAATGTTTACATTGTATGGTTTTAAAATTTTCGGGCAATTAAAAATACCATAAATTTATTTTTACTGGACATCTTTTTTCGGTAATTCAACCTTTAATATCGAATATATCTAACCCACTTCACATTGGATGCCACATTTATTTTCTAAAATGGATCTCGATCATGTCTTATGAGGTTTGCATTAGACATTTTAATCCGCATAGATTTTTGTTTGTTCGATAAAGTATATGTTTCCCATCTTCCGACTATATTTTCAATTAGGAATATTTAATAGTATATATAAAACGGTGAAAACCTAACATTATTTTAAATTTCCTTATTCATCTAAATTAATTTTAACTAGCCATAGTAATTATATTAATTTGTACTTAGTGCTTATTAATAAATAATACAATATTTTATTTATTTACTTCCTGAGAGTCCAATAAAAAAGATATATAATCGATTTTATTAAAAATTATTATTTAGCATTTTTTCAGTATTTTTATTCTCTTTTTTATATTTTAAGTTTTGTTTCCAATTTTCCATATCATTAAAAGTAAACTCTCATTTATGTTAATTAATTAATATTTTATAAATAGAATGTTATTTCTCTCAGTCCTAAATATGTCTTAGTTTTTCCTTTTAGAATAGTGGAAAAAATAATTATCTTTCTATTACATAAAACCTTTTACTAAATTGACAGAGAATAATTTCTTAACCTGAACGAAAGAAGTAAAGAATTGATTTTGTTTGAGAATATAATCTACTAAGGAGACCAAAATGACAAGTTCATTTATGTTTCGGACAATAGTTTGTTGTCTAAATGATCTGGTTTTGATGATAATAAATGATCCTTTGATTGGTAATATTTTCTAGATTATTACTCTCCCATTTCCTTTTATCTGATTTATCAAGCTTAATTTGGCAACGAATTTCAAGCAGAAAAATATAGATTTATAATTTGATATGTATATCTCTTTTCTTGCTTTGACAATAATCAAATTAATTAAATAAATGTTGTTAATGGATTGTTTAGAAAATATGTTTGTTTTTTGATAGCTATCTTTATTTATTTTATTGATATTCTAAGCTAGATTCTATCTAGGATCACTAAACACCTATTTCTCCCAACAACTAATATGCTTCACTGAAGTTACTTTTTAAAAACTGCATTTGCACCATGTTTATTAGTGATTATTGCACTAAACAAAAATGCTTTTGTGACCTTATTCTTTGTAAAAATAAATAACTGTTTGACCAATTTTTCACTTTTATAGCGACCACCATGTATATTACTCAAATGGGTTGAATTTTGGTATTCTCCCGGTTTGTTTATCCGTCTGATTTTCAAGACTAATTTGTAATTTGGTAATTATTTTAATATAATTTATTTAGAAGAAATTTATTAAAATTCTTATTTAGATATTTGCATTTATATACTCAACTGATTTCGAAAAAAATTATACGTATTTAATAAATCAAAAAAAAAATATAATAATATAATAATAAATAAACAAATAATTGCAGAAATAAAAAATATCTGTGAGTTTCAGTAACTGTTGAAGCAATTTATTATAATAAACTTTGTTAAATCTTTAATATAATCTTATTATCATTTATAAATTTACTATTTAAAGTCTATATTAAATAACATGACAATATATGGGCCAACAAAAGAACATTTGTGGCATTCCATGATTTAATTATTCAATTAAAAACCTTTTATCTGAAAGTTATCATTCAGTTTTAGAAACATGGTAATCTCACTTTATTTCAAGAGACATTCGAATGATTCAACCGATCTAGAAAAGTTTATTAAAACTTAAAAGAAATAATGTCAAGGTCAAATAAAAAAAATTAAAGATTCAGAATTGGATGCCATCTTGGCAGAGGATAATAACCAATACACAAACAAAATAGTCAGAAAGTTAAATGTTTTTCATCACATTGTTTACCATCATTTTCATAAAATGGGAGAGATTCGAAGGAAAATGGATTCCACAAGAATTGAATGAGAAAATGAAGAAAAGAAAAAAAAATTTTCTGTAAACGGAAAAGGTCGTGGGTTCAGCCGGGTTCAATTGCAAAACGAAATATTCACGAACAGACAACTTTACTAGACATAGGGTAGAAACAGAAGAGATTGTTTTTTAGAAGATATTAAAGCCAGGTGAAACAGTAGACAGTAATCGCAATGCACAGTAATTGTTAAAACTGAATATATTACAGAAGCAAAAACAACCAGAATAGAGCGATAGACACAGTAAAATGATTTTGCTGCATAACAATATTCGACTTCATTTAGTTAAATCTTATAAGGAATCATTGGAAGAGATTTAACCTTATCCAAAACATTCTCGAGACATTGCTTCTTGTTAAGATCGATGGCAAACGGACTTCTCGTGATAAACGCTTCCATGATTATAAAGGCATCAAAATGAATGGAAAAATGGATTTCGTCTGAAGAAGAAAGTTTTTCCGAGATATTCATAAGTTGCCAGAAATTTTGCAAATCTAACGATGGGAAATATTGTCATTTAAAATTTTTCAGAATAGACGTGTTTTGATTTCTTAATAAATCCACAGAATTAACTGGTACAACTAAACATAAAATGATTTTATATTTTCCATTGACTAATCTACAAAACTGTAAGATGTCTTTACAAAAGTCCATATCAAAGAAGTTAATTGACTGAAAAAAGAAAAGAAATAATAGAAACAATTGATTTTTTAAGCCAGACTTTTTTTTAAAACTATTTTCTTTAATTTTACAATCATAATATATGATGTTGGATGACAATCACTGGTATAATATTCTCAAACTGTGTATTTAGTTTTTTTGAAAACAAGACAATAGACGACCAAAGATAATGACTTGGGGTATTTGAAAATATCACGAAACTTTTGAAAAAAACAATACAGTCTTGCTTGCCAAAATATGAAATATAGGATCAATAGAAAACGAACAATTTCAAATGGATTTAATCATGTGAGGAAGACTTATTAATTTTATCACGAATACATAGTGATGCAAGAAGACTTTGGCATTTTGTAAAATTTGCCTAGGTTCACTGAACGAGATCTGTTTGAAAATATATTTCACTACAATCAGAATTGCTTGAAAATTAACTAGTTGTTTTCTGTTTAATTAGTGAATGATAATTACAGGAAAATAGAGCAAACGAAAATTGAAAATTTTCTAACCCAATTAAACTCACTAATTAAATTATAAAATTATAATGAAAATTGCCTTTTTTCTCATTTTTTGACGAGCTAACATTCTATTCAAACAAATCCACAGTTTGTCTGAAACATTAGCAAAGTGAACTTTTGTTTTAATGACAAATAATAGAAAATTATTTTTCTTTAGTCCTCCACATATATTCAGATTGGAAGACTCTGTTTTTTTTCCTTTTACCATATTATTCCAATTCATTCTTGATAAAAAGCGAATGATTATTTTATTTGGCTTCAAGAAAAAATTAAGAAACTAATGCCTGAATTATGTCCTGGGAGAAATAACGAAATCAATATCGTTATAGTCATTCACTACCACATTTTAATAAATATTGTTTTTTATGCTTTAATTAGTTTCCAGGAAGAAATATCTCCCATTTTTCCACGACACAATCTTCAGGATTTATGAACGAAAGTTTTCGCCATTAATCTATTTTCTCATAATTTATTTTCTGAGCTTTATGCACATTTTATCTTTTCAGAGAATAAATCAAAAAGATTTGCTAATTCTTTTCTTGCATTTACTATCTCGATTTGAAAAATATTAATCATTATATCTTTGGATCAGATCTAGCATATTTTTGTGTATAGCGTGATATTCATTTTGGCATAAATACTAAAATAATAATAGAAATATTTTTATTTTATAATTTTCTTTCCAAAATAATAAAATCTTCGCTATTTTTAATATCTGAAATAAATTTCTAATTGGGTTCGATGAAATTTTTAGATAAAGTTTTCTGAAAATAATAATATTTTTGTTTTAAATTAGACTATTTATTTTCTTATTCTACTTTGAATATTAGTAGATAATGAGTGACCAAAATCATGGAATAGATTTGCAATCTTAAGAAGACAAAAACCTTTTTCACATGAAAATCTCAAACCACTGTGATCCTACATTATCTCAAAATATGAAAGGTTTTCATTTTAAAGTCTGTATTAATCTTTCATTCAGTAAAATATATTGGGTGACCTAAAATGTTTTTGTCGTTTTTTAAATAAAAACAAACAACGTTTTTTCACATAACAAATAAACTTTATTAAAGCAGATATATTCCTTCTTTTTCTATAATCTTTCTTTAAATATACCATCACTGTAAAATTTCGGAGATTTCTGATTGAAAAACTACGCAATGAAAATTTCCCAGTCTTCTCCTGAGGTCAATGTAGCTCTATTAAGAAAGTTCTTATAGAGAGGAACAAATGGTAGTCCAATGATGCCAAGTCGGGACTATAGGGTGGGTGCATCATTACTTCCCAATTAAGTTCTCTCGAGAGATGTATATGCTCGTTCTTTATCCTGATGGCACCCAACGCCTTTTTCGTTGACTAATTCTGGCTGCTTTTTTTGAATCGATTGATTGTTCACAATAGGATGCGAAATCAATTGTTTGGTCAGGTTCTAGGATCTTATCATGCACAATTCCTTTCCAATCCCGCCATTCGGACATCATTAACTTTCTAGGATCTAACCTTGGGTTTGTAGTCGATTTTGGAGTTTCACCGCTTTATGAACAGGATCTTTTCATCACATTATTGTCATATCTTATCTATTTTTTATCACCGGTTATCAACCGTTTAAGAAATGGTTCCATTTCATGACGATTCAATACATTTTCACAGACGGAAAAAAGGTTACTTAACCTTTTTTCTGATAAGTTGTGGTATCCAAATATCGAGCTTCTTTATATATCCGAACTTTTCCGAATGTTTTAATACAGCTTGTTGACAAATACCAAGAGATTCTACAATGTCATAACTGCATATATGATGATTTTTATTCGATTATTTTTCTGGATTTCGACGTCCTTATCTAATATTATTCTTCCAGAACGAGGTGTATCTGTCACATTAAAGTTGAGAATCTGTCACTCCGCGAAACCGACAAAATCATTCACGGAAATACAATTACATAAGAATATTTAAATTTTAAGTTTTATTATAATGTGGCTGGATGTAAGAGAGATGGGTACCTTAACCTAAACTGTTTTATCAGAACGATTTATGTATTAGTAAATTTCAAATTTGAAGGGTTATGAATTTAAATTGAAATATCAAAATTTATAAACACTGAATTGGTTTATAAAAATTGTTATTATCACCAAAATTTAAAACAAAGTGAAAGCAATGAATCGAACAAGAAACTGAATAGAGTTGAACGATTACTACACCACAATTATTTATCCAGTTCAGTAAAGTGGAGCATTCAAACAGGTACAGAATTGTAGAATTATCAAAACTCACAAAGATTAATTGATTATTATTGATTCACGAATAGTACAAATCAACATTTCCTCATTATACTAAAATTTTGTACATAAATATAATATAATATCATATAACATAACATAATATAATATAATATAATATAACATAATATAATATAACATAATATAATATAATATAATATAACATAATATAATATAATGTAATATAATATAATACAACAGAATATAATACAATATAATATAATATAATATAATACAACATAATATAATACAACATAATATAATACAATATAATATAATATAATATAATACAACATAATATAATATAATATAATATAATATAATATAATGTAATATAATATAATACAACATA
>JBBMKC010054777.1:0-17710 GCA_037834085.1 Bipalium vagum | reverse complement strand
AAATTTTTCAAAAAATTATTCAAATAACTGAAAGTTCAAATAACTAAGCGTTCAAATAACTGAGCGCCGACTGTATAATTATAATTAATTTATAATTAATTTGTAAATTTTAAATTAAATTTCATTTCAAAAATCTTTTTATTTATACATGAAATAAAATTTTTTAGAACACTTCAATAAAAACTTTAAAACGAAATTAAAATGATTAATATCGATTTTGCAAATAATTTTCATTATAATTTCGTTTATTGCTTATGTGTTACTATCTTGATCCAAACAATTTCTTAAGAATTAATCTTTAATTAAGAAATATTTTTACTATTTCATTTTAATGAGACTTGGCATTTATTTTCAACTTGTAAATCAAAATTGTAAAAAAAATTCATAAAGGATAAATAATAAACTATTTCTGTCAATTTGTGAAAAAACATGAGATTCGTTGGATTAAAAGATATTTCAAGTATATAATGAACTTCCAAGTTCATTTGAAATCATCATTTTAATTAATACTAAAGACCATTATTAATTGGCAAAAGTCATTACATTGTTTGAGTTAATAGTGATTCGTGTTAAGTGATACTTTTGAAAACTTTACTATTGTGAATAAATGGTTATTATACGACTATTTATAAATATGACAATCATCATTATTTTCGGGTCACAGAAGAGCTTGACCATTTAGCGAGTGACCATAAAGACCCGAGTAGATTTCTGAAAAAAATAAATAAATTTAGTTGGAGGTTTCATTTGTTTTTCTTTGCACATTTCATATTTTTGTTACTTTAAATATTCACATTTTTGTTATTTTATTATAATGGTGCTCTAAAATTATTCTTATTTACTATCCATTTGTGATAAAACTGGTTATAAGCAAAAGTATAGATTATATTAGTATTATGATAACTGTTTGGGATCTGTTTTGATTTAACTGTCGCATTTCTGAAGACTAGGTGCTATCCACTGTATATATCTCTAAATTATACACATCATTCAACGCAGGAGTTCAAGATCTATCCATCAAGCGGTTGACTGGTAATAAATAATGAACACAAACATAACTGATAGTGCATGTCTTTAACTTGTTTATTATAAATAATAAGTAACCAAAAACAGTTCTAAATAATTTCATTTAAATTCCTTTTAAATACTTTCTTACTTCCGAAAATTTATTAAAATATTTTTTAAAAACAATCTCAACTATGACTTGATATTTAAAAATTGGAGTGAATGATATTAATAAGGAAATTTTAGCATGAAATGAAAACATGTTCAAAGGATTGTTGTGCGTCATTTTTCATTACTAAATAAGAACTTAACCGTTTTTGACAGATTTAAAAAAATAAAAAAATCAAAAAACAGACTAATTTTTAAAATAATATGCAATACTTTTGGTTCGCCAAAGTCATGACTACCATAGGAGTAAAAATTAAAGCCCGCAATAGTGTCTGAGTTATAATAATGTCCATTTAATAATAAAAAAGTTCTAATTTTTATTATAAAATAATAATAATAATAATAATAATAATAATAATAATAATAATAACAATAAATTTTAAAAATATTTTTTCGATTTTCATTTATTTCAAAATATTGAGATTGATGGAAGAAGGATTATTTACTTTTAAAAATTTAATTAATTCCCCTTCATCAGAAATTGTCAACTGGCCAATATAAAATTGTAATCGTATTGGTAAAATGGCCCAGTAAAGAAAAATATATTCGAGATTTTTTATTAAAATTTGAAGATGATATCAAAATATCTGAAAGAAAATTACAGAGCTTCGCAAGACTTATTTGAATAATTCCCTATCTTAAGAATACTGATCCAGATTTCTTAGGTTAGTCGATATCGGCCGTCTACAGGAATACTATGGCACAGTGACACATCGACTGGTTTTGGTGAATCGCTTTTCACTTTAGACTTAATTTTTTGTTTTTTTAATTATTAATTAAATATTTTTATTAAATCGATTTTATTTCTAGTGTTCACGATTGATTTAGTGCTACTTTGAGAATTTGATTAATTTGTTATTTGAAGCAATAATTGTACGTGAATCTATTATTATCCTTATTAATTTAATTGGAACTCTAATTATTCGAATATTTTGATTAATAGTTGGTTTTTGGTTTCATTTTGAAGAGTCAAACATTATTACTAATTTTGTATTGATTAGACTGATGTCTCTTCTTCGATTATTGAGATTATATCGTTTATTTATTCTGAAAATTCGACTGTTATTACTGTTTAGTGTATCGATTAATTTGTGGACGCTTTGTTATAGAAAAAAATATTATTGTGATTATTTTGATTAATTACTAAAATAGCACGTTAGAAACATTAGTATGATCAATAAATTGTGACCTCGAGGTTACATAATATTAACAATATTATAAAAATATTTAAATATTTTTTTATGCTCGTAAAATAAATTACTGAAGTTCAATAAACACTATTGTTACAAAATATCTTCTCAATCTAAGATATCATTAGAATCAATAATCGATGTTTGGGCATTTGGTCCACTGCGCGACATGGCTATTTAAATTTAAAGTAAAATAAATTAAGAATTATACATTGTAAAAAACGTTTTTCAGAAGATGGTTGGTACTTTAAAATTTCTTACACATCTTAACTTAAGGATTACCATTAATTTATCACCTTTCTATCTTGACTGCTGTTATGCCAGGAAAATTGATAAATTTCCAGAAATTATTTTATCATGTAATGAATAAAACAAATTATGAATTACCCTGTCTATCGACCATACATGCCGTTAATGAGAACTCATTGATCTTCTGTAAAAGTCTTTCGATAACCACTTGTTTCAGTTGACAATTATTTTCTAAGTTCTTCATTACAACCAATTGGTTGGCAACTTGAATTTTGAGTTCTGAAACTTGCTCTTCTTTCTCAAGCAAGTGGATTTTCATTTCTTCCAGACTCAAATTAACATTTTCTAAATTTTCCTTTGCAATTTGTGCTTCATCCAACTGGATTTTGAATTTCAGCGCTATTTCTTTAATGGACAAATCAATTTCTTTTGCCTTTTCCAGATGGAATGAATCTATCTTTTTTTGCATTATTTTGATTTCCGTTTTTAATTTTGCTTCGATCTAGAGAAAAAATGAACTCGAGTCTTCTTTAAAAAAGAAAAATTTAACTTCTGTAAAATTCTTGTTATTTTTTCTCAGCTGCTCTTCCAGTTGCCGAATTTGCCAACTTTTACCTCTGGTTGATGACTCTCTTAATTCCAGATCATCAGTAAGATCATCAATTTTTTTGTTTTTATTTTCCAGTTGTTTCAGTAAGTTATCAACCAAGTTTGTCTTTGACCTAAGTTCTTCCCTTAAGGTATTGGTTTCTTCTGATAATGCTCTTTTCTAAATGAGAAGAATATATTAGGTTACCTTACACGGGTGAAAACTTGTTTTGAAAAAGATTGACTTTCTCCTTATTTTTTTTTAATTTTATAATGCAAAATTAAGAGCTTTACAAGATAGCAAAATAATTTGTTTATACTAAAATAAAAATAAATTTTGTATTAATTTTTAAATTTATTTTACTTTAAATGAAATTATAATCAATAAAAAACATTTTCGAATGAACTGCCCAAAGAAGTTTTGAGCTGTGTGAGGCAACAGTAGGCACGGAAGAAGTTACAAGAAGAGAAATCGAAGATATTGTTTGGGTAGTTTTAAAGGAGGTATCGAGGAAGAAGACACTCGAAAGGCTAGATGAATATTACCATCAGAGCAAGTTCGAGAAATCCAAAAGGGAGAATTATCAATGGAAATATTGGAGCAGGGAAACAACCAAGACCACGACAAACAAGACCTGGAAATAACCCAGTAGGAAGATGAAGAACTTACTATTATTATAAAAATCATTTGACGCTATTGTTGTTGTCGATAAATATCTAGGTAAAAAAAGCTTAGTTTGGTTAAATTTAACATTTTCGTAGTTTCTATTGAAATAATGGCACCAAAAAAAGCAGTTAACACCACGCAAATGTACAGTTATTGTACAGTACAGTGTGAATGGCAAATCAATTCGAGAAATATGAACAAACTAGACTTTGCTAAGTCTACCATCTATGATTGCGTGTCATGCTACAAGGCTACAGATAATGGAAAATTCAAGGGCCGACAGCATGTTAGCAGTATGCGTCATGACATTCGTAGCGATGTCAAAGAAAGTAGCACCAACATTAACAGACAGCGGAGGATATCTCAATATAAATAAGAAATTACTAACCGAGGCAGTACTATATACATAATTAAAAGGGATACGTTCGACAATATATCCAACATTGGATCCATTCATATATGATGAAATAACAAGAGACTCACAGGTTAAAATAGGGAAACCAAAAGAAAAATCACAGAATCGTGAGCTTGATGAGGAACTAGTAGCAAGGTTAGGAATTCCAGTATATAAACCTAGAGTAAACATGATAAAGGAAAGAGCAGAGTAGAAACGAAGACCAGACGACAAGATGGTAACTAAGGAGATGATTAACGAACGAATGGTATCAGCACTATTAGAATCAGGGACTACGGTATCAATTATCAGTGATAAAGTTTTAACAGACAAAGAGAAGAACAATTTGCAACCAGCATCCGCTACTCAAACTTTAATATTCCATAAAAATTAGAATTATTCAATTATAATACTTCATCTTCTAAGATTTTCATGGAATGCTTCGATGATTGGCACTCTTTTTCTAGGTGATCATAGTTTTCCAACAGTTTTTCATTTCTTTCATTAACTTTAGTAAGCTTTTCATGAATTTCTTTATTATTTTCTTTCACTGTTTTCAATTCAGTGTAACACAGCATTTCCTTTGCTTTTGATTGTTCGATAAGTTTTTGATTCTCTTTCAACTTGCATTGCAAATCTCCCTGAAATTTAAAATTTATTTTAATTAAAAATGATGACAAGTTAAAAGCTTAAAATGCACTTCAAATGACAGTAACTGTTGGGAACGAATTTCCAATTCTTCATGAAGATCTCGAACTAACTGCTCCATTCGATCGATCTCCCTCGACTTATCGACAATATTACGTTGACTTGACTTGAGATGTTCATGCAAAGTTAAGACTTGAGATTCCAACTGTTTCAGTGATTTGTCTTTCTGTGATATATCTTCTTTTTGTGTTAGCATTATTTCTGTCTGCGCATCTCGTTCAATCTAAGGTATATAAAATCTAATTTTGAATTAATGTATAACATCATTAATGAACTTGATTTTTCGTCAACTCATTTTGCAACTCTATGTTTTCTTCATTCAACATTCGGGTTCTTTTGAACAATTCATCTCTATCAGCTTCAATTGAGCGATATTTTTTTTCCATTTGATTCATTTCTAAATCATGTTTCTCATTGGAACTCTCTAAAAATTTTCTCTTGTGATCCAAATCTTCTTGTGAACAGATTATCTAAATTTAGTTGAGAAATTGATCAATGGATCATTATTTTTAGAAAAATTAACTTTCACTTTTAGTTTTTCTAATTCACTTTCAGTCTTAAAAAGTTTTGACTGTAATGATTCTGATTTTTTCATTTCATCAAATAACGATTTCGATACAACTTCGACTTTTTCCTCCAAATCTTTATTAATTTTTTTCAGTTGTTCGGTTTTTACCTTTTTATCATTGCATTTTGATTTCAAAATTTTAATTGTTTCACAATTATCTTTATTATTTTGTAATTGTTTGCGAAGATTTAATGTTTGCAATTTGGCTTCAGAAAGTTCTTCGCTCTGAGTAACAGAAGTGGTAGACATTGTTTCAATCTATAAAATGAATAAAATTAAATATTTACAATCCCAATGTTTCCATTTTCGAAAATAATAGATTTAAATTTCATCTGAAATAAAGCAATAAATGAAAATTACAAAATCGAAAAAAACTTGGAATTTTTGTGTTGATGCATATATTCTGTTGCCTTGTTTAAATTTATTAAATACACAAACAGCCAACTAATACATTTTAAAAATAAATGATATTAATATTGAATTGTTATAAACTTTAAATAAAATAGTAATTTCTTAAATTTATTGCTTAAAAATAATTGTAATTTAGCTTATGAAAATGGAGTACCAAATTGAAAAAAAAAGATCATTTCCGTATTATTTTACTGTTCGATTTTAATCGAGGAATAAATGTTGCTGAATCGACTAGAAACATATTTTCCTTTTATGGGAAATCAGCAGCTAGCAGAAGGACGGCATAAGGTGGGTTTTAAGATTCAAAAACAACAATTTCAATATGTATGATGAAACGCGTTCCAGAAGAGAAAGAGACTTCGATGAAGACGATCTCTCAATAAATTGTTGCATGAAAATCCTCGTCAAACGATTCGCGAATTGGCTAGTCACATGGATGTTGACTAAGCAACAATCGTCCGTCATTCGGATAGATGGATAAGGTTCAGAAAGTGAATTCATGGGTCCCACATATCAATGAGTTTTCATCAGTACCTTATTACTTTCAAGTAATTCTGCTTTGTTTCAACAATATCGACCTTTTTTTATTGCGCATTATAACCGGTGATAAAAAATGGTTCCTTTATATTAATTAAAAAGAAAGGAAAAAATGAATGGATCGAGATCAGCAACCAACATCGCGGACAAAACCAGACTTTCATCCCCAAAAGACAATGCTTAGCGTTTGGTGAGATCAAAAAGGAGTCATTCATTATGGATTACTTAAGAAAAACATCAATAACCCCAAATATTTATACCAAACAATTGGTATAATTAAAAGCAGAAATTTGTGAGAAACGACCGGAACATCATGTGACAATGGTCGACCACATACTGCTAAACTCAAAAAATCAGTCATTGAGAAACTCAGTTGGGAGATCCAACATCATGCGGAATATTTGCCTGATCTCACTCCAACAGACGTTCATCTCTACCCATCCATGTCGAACAGTATAAATATAATTTCCTTTAAAATGATGAAAACTGAAAAAATGGGTCGACGAAATATTTTCCTCAAAAAATGTGGAATTTTTCAAACGATGAATCCAAAAACTACCTCGTCGTTGGAAAGAGGTGATAAACAATGGAGGAGAATATTTCACTATGTTTGTTATTGGAAACCTGTTGTATTTGGATATGTTTTGAATTTATTTATAAACTTATTATATTGAGAACGACAGAATATATACATTAACCTAATACAAAGTCTATGAAACCAAAAGGATTTGAGGCACTGAAAAGTATGGAAATGATTATATAATTTTCATTATTGTTATAATAATTATTATATCATTATTTCTAATATTATTATTTCATTATTTATTTAAAACAATATTAATTCATTTAATTATAAAAATTACTATTATTTAATGTCATAAAATTTTACTATAGAGAGGGCCATAAGAAATATCGTTTTTAAAAAACAAAATATTATTAAAAGAACTATTATAGTACATAAATATATCATTATTATACATTTTTGTCGAGCTAAAGCTTTTTAAAAACGAAATTTTTATGGACCCCTCTAAATAATCAATATTAAAAAAAAAATAAATCAATAATTAATACTTTTTGATCTAGATCGACAATTTTCAAGAGCATTTCTTTATTTTGATTTTCTAAATCATTTATCTTATAAATTTTTTCTGTAATTTGTGATTTATAATTTTCGATAATTTCACTCTTTTTTACGATTTGTGAATTACACTTTTCCAAATCCTCTTGATAAGTTCTAATGATTTTTTCTTCCTCTCTTTTGCAAGATTGCATTTCTGCTGTTACTTCCTAAAAAAAGATTCAATATGTCTCAGAACATTCAGTGATTACTTCCAAATTTCTTTTCAATATTCCATTTTGCTTCTCATAAATGTTTATTGAGTTTTTCACTTTTTCATTTTTATCTTTAAGAATATTGATTTCGGTCTTCATTTCTTGAACCTTATTATCACACGATGATTTCTCTGATTCCAAGAAATTTTCCAGATCTGTATTCTTTAGAACGACTTGATTCAATCGTAGACCTAAATTCTGAATCATTGCACATTTTTCTGTGAAAGTAGATTGTAATTTATTGATATTTTGCAACAAAGTACACTTTTCTTCTGATAAATTTGACAATTCACTCTGATATCTTCTTATTTCCGACTGAACATTTTATATTTAATATTTTATTGACCTTTTATTTTATTATATTAGATTATGTTTAATTTATCTAAATTATATTTATGATATCGTTAAATATTACAAAAAAATTATTACATATACTATAATAAATAATATAATTATTAATAAATTACATTTGAATTTATTTATAAATAAAATATTTAAGATTAAAAATTTTTAGTATCGATGAGAACAGTTCAAGTTTAATTTTATATATTTTTAAAGAAAATTTCATTAAAATATGTCAAATTAATATAAGACAAAATAATTATATATTAATCTAACTAATTCGTTTATTAATTAAAAAATTAAACAGAAAATTATCCATATTCTTTTCATTAGATTGTATTTTAAATTTAGTGCTGAAAACAGAAAAAAAATATTTTCCAATTAATATTACATTAAAAATTCCAAAAATTTCTTATTATGTTGATGCATATTTGATTTAGACCTTCTTATATTTAAAGTCCTTTCAAAATGCAAACTGTTTCAAAGTTAAGACACTTATCAATTAGAAACAAAACGATTTACATAAATTAAAATTAAATTCATTTTTGAGTAAATGAAATATTATAAGTTGAATTCTCATTGACACAAATTCTAATTATTATAATAATTCACAAATTCTTTTACTAAGCTCATTTTAAATAATTAAAAATTCAAGATGTCATAAAAATTAGAGAAAAGCTTATTTTCAAAATACCTCCATGTGATTAATTTTTTCCGTTTGTTTAGATAACATGGATTTTAATTCAGATTCTTCAGCGGACTTTAAAGACATCTGCTCCACCAATTCATTTGTTCTCTTTTCACGTATCTCTAGTCGTTGTGTGGTTGATGCCAATTGACAGGTCAAGTTGTCTACTTCGTTGAGTTTTGATTTTAATTTGAAATCAATATTACATCTTGTCTCATTCAACTGGTCTATTTCGATTCTTAACTTTTCTTGCTCAATTTCTGCTAAAAATACAATCTTTGTCAACATTAAAAGCTATTTAGGTTCACTGCTAAAATAATATATGAATTCAAAATTGTAAAAATATGATTTTTAAAATTGAATGTTGAAAAAACAGTATAAATATTTTGGAGTTTAATGAAGATAATTAATAAATTAAAGACATTTCTTAAAGCAGGCACTTGGTTATTCTTTGAGTGAAATCACACAAAATACTTGGAAACCCCAAATGGTTCATGCTTCATCACTATATAAAAATAAATTAAATTAAAATAGACAAAAATTGTTTTTAAAATATAGTCTGAAACAGAATAGTATTTTGTAAATAATAAAAATACCATTTTTCGTGATTTTATCATTTTAAGGTTTTATTTTACTGATTCATATTCATTTAACACAAAATAAATTTATTTAAAAGATCTTTTTCTGCTCAACAAAAGTATAGTCAATTTGTTTTCATCTCATTTTATTTTAAATTAGGTCAAAAAGTTGCAGAAGTGATCTAAGAAATTTGTAATTTGTAAGCCAGAACGTGTTTTGGCATGGTTTGAAACGAGGAAATCGAAAGTGACACATTCAACCTTAAAAACACTCTACATACTGGTTACCCATTCATTTTAGATGATAATCAATAACACTCGTGAAAAAATGAAGAGATTTGAAGAAAGAAAACATGAAGAGATTTGTCTCAGAATCCAATGACAGTCTCCGGACAGCTAAAACCAAATTAATATCGAAAACTGAATGTTTGTGTGACATATCCACTGAACAAAAATCTCAAAAAAAATTGCAACTCAAAATCTTGCCAGACGCCGAGGAACCACATGGCACGGTTTCTTCATCATTATAAAATTCTGGAAATGAGACATTTTTGTAATATATACTTGAAGCACAAGAAGAAGAGATTAGTTTGTTGTTGCATACCAAAGTCTAGAATTAAACAATATTTGCATCCAAAGAAAATTATTATCTATGTTTCGTGACATTTGGCCTGTCTCAATCACTGGGAAATGACACAGATTTAAATGCAGTCGACAATACCTATACATGAATCAATTATGTAAAGTAAACGACATTATGAAAGACTAAAGACAGAAAAAACAACCCTAAGTCATTAGCCATGATAACGTAAAAATTATCCGCCTTTCAAGCATTCGATTGTGAGGTTTCTTCAAAAACCTCCGTTTTCCCCAGACTTTGCGTTCAAAGATTTCTAACAAAATTTTTCTAACTTTTGAGAAGCAGGAAGATCTTGAAAAGTGGTTGACCAACTTCTTTATGAGTAGATCTACCGATTTCTGAAATAATTGTTCGAATAAACTGGTGGAAAGCTTTGAAAAATCCTAATTAATAAAGGAAATTATTTGTAAACAAAATGTTTTATTGCTTAAAGATATAATTTTAAAAATTGCAGAAAAAATATTTTAAAAAAATAATAATATATATATTCTATAAAATAATATAACATTTTCTGCTGATTGACAATTTTAGTTTCATTAAATTTTTTAACATTACATTTAATGTAACCGACTAGATCAGTACAACCAGAAATGCAATTTTGAAAACTCCATCAATAGATAGAAGCAAAATTTTATTTTATAATTTTTTATTATTTATGTTATGAATAATTTTTTAATTATGTTTTTTAATATAGTAATAATATATTTAAATGAATATATAGTTTATTATAAATCTTGTCATCCTAGTAAACAAATATAATTAATTTATCATGTTTTTAATGAGCTTTATATTTGAGTATTAATTTTTAACACGCTTTCTGTTCAATAAAATGTGAAGCCACTGGGAAGCTGATAAGATCAAAAATAAATAATTTCTCAAGAAAATTCGTTTTGCTTTTTCTTCAGGCTTCATTTTATCCCTTAACGCTCTTTTCATTTCTTAAAATATATTTCGTGATTTGACATTGATTATGTAGAAACTATTTGTAAATAAATAAATAATAAAGGAAAAAATTTCAAAATATTATAAATAAACAATTTAAACAAACATTGCTTAATGAGTTCGATTTTTGATAAATTATCTTTCTCTATTTCAAACTTCTCAAGTCTCAGTTGATTCAAATTTTTTTCAGTAGTTTCCAATTTCTTTTCCATGTTCATCAATTCATCGATTATCTTATCATTGTCATTTGAAGTCACTGGTTTTGAATTTGTTTCATTTGATTTAAGCTCCTCAATCATTTTAAGTAATTCTTGATTTTCTCCAACTAACTTTTTGTAATCTTCCCTTTGATCTCTCATCTCTTTTTCCACAATGTTTTGCTTTTCCAAATAAATCTAAAAATTTGATCATTAGGAATATTTTCATAAAATTAAACATTTAGATTTCCTATATCCTTGGGATTTTTTAAAACAATAATTAAATTAAAAAGTTCTTAAACATTAAGTAGATATTTAATAAATAAAAATAATTCTCTTTCTGAAAATATAATTATTTATCTCTTTCTTTAAATTTTTTTTAATAAATTAATTAAAAAGATTAACTTCATTTATCATTATCATTAAATATTTAATATTAAGGATTATAAAATAATAATAATAAAATAAAAAACAGAACAAACCATGTGAAAGCAGATAAAAAAAATATATTTCCTTTAAGATTAACTTCATCAATTTATATTTTTAAAGACTATTAAGTTTAACTGGTTTTTAATCTAAATATAAATTTTTAATAAGGAAGGTATACCAACATTTCTGAACGTAGTATTGAATTTATTAAGTATCAACAAACAAAGGATAACAACATTTCACAGTTTCACATAATCATCAAGCAAGCTAATACAATTATTCCACCATTCCTCTAGTTTTTTATCCTTTGCTCAAACCATTCAGAGGTGAACTACTTCTCATGAAATGAAATGAACAGTGCGAAAGGGATAAAACCAAATAAGTTGTCACTGGGAGCCAGGTCTGGCGAATACGGTGGATAAATTTTATTAATTTCTCTTGGAATATTAATTATGAGATCATCTTCGACATTCTGATTCAAAATATTTTCCACTTCAGTTCACGAATTTTGGTCATAGAAAAGTTTTAGGTATTAATTCGGGCATTGTCTTTGACCAAAAAATCGGCAATTGACATTTCAGGAGACGAATTTCTGTCAAAGTGTTGTGCACAGTTTTTTTATTATCAGTGTTATTAATTATAACAGAAGTACATATATAAGTCCTTTGCAGTACCAAAATACAGTCACTTGGTATTTCAAACTGATAAAGTTCACTCGGCATGAACCGACTGTTGTTCACCATGTGCCACCGGCTGAAAGTATTGACGCTTGATTTTAAGCACGTGAGGCAAGAGTCTCATCAATGGTAATAATGCGAGACCAAAAATGATCTCCGAACGTCTCCAAAATACCCAATGCCATTTCACAATGAAAGCGTTCTGTTTCTCCATCATCAGTCTAGACACTAATCTTGCACAAACCTTGCTTATTCCCAAGTTATAATGGATAGTTCTCTGCAAAGCAACCGATGAATAATATGAATTAGCTTCAACAATTTCATCACTCAGTCTTCATCCAACAGGGAACGCACACGAGCAACAGATTCATATGAGTGCACTACTATGTGGCTCATCTTCAACTGATTCCCTTCCGGACACAAAAGGCGTCATCCATTGGCTCTCTGTAAACCTGTAAGGCCCACTATCTCCGTAATGTGTTTTAGTCGATCAGTAACCGAGGTAGACTAGAAAAATTTGTTGAGAAAAATTATTCATCACTAAAATGATTAGATGGAACTAATATTTGTATCCAGGTTATAAATTAATACCGAAATGACACTACACACATCAAACAATTTGATCTATTGAATTGCTAAGTTGGTTTTATTAAAAGCTAGAAATTTTATAAATTAATAGCTTTGATGCAGAATCTTTGGTACGTCCTTCGAATATTAAAATAACTAAAAAAATACAAATTCATTGTTTAAAAATTATTCTGGATAAGAAAATTTCTCTTAAGACTTTTTGAAAACAGAGAATTGGTTCTTAGAAAAATTTTAGCTAATAAAATCAGTACAATAAATAAAAACATGAAAAAGACTGTTTTAGTTCAAAAATTATTGTACCTGACATGTCTGTTCGGACTCCATCAATCTTATCTTGAGTGTCTCCAGCTCGGATTTCATAATCATTAAGTCACTCTGGTTTTGATTCAAATTCACCTTAAGCTGCTTATTTTCCCCAATAATCACCAAATTCTGATTTACTTGTGACTCAAGACTGCAAATCTTCAAAGAAATTTTTAAAATTTTTGTTCCAATTCTAATACCTTTTCTTTCAGAGATTCATTTTCAAGAGTCGTCCTTTTCAAAGCTTCTAAGATACCGATCTGACCCAGTTTGTAACTGTATTCATTTTTCTGGTAATTTTTCTGATTTTTCAAATTCTCTTTCTGCATTTTCTGAATTTGGTCTTTTAATATAGTTATGTGTTCCTCCGTAAAATCATTTAAATTTTCCAGTTTTTCAAAACTGTTACAATTATTTTCCTGACAAGCCTCAATTTTCGAAAATCTGTTATTTATAATAAATGATATTCAGATCATAATAAATTTATATTCAGTTCTTATATTAAATGAAATTTTAATTTCTCCACGTTTTGTAAGAGAAATAATTAAGAAAGCGTATTTTACGACCTTTCTTAAAAATCTTTATCTGTTATTAGGTTCTCCAGTATGTAATTGTGGATTTTTTATATCAAATTTTAAATTAAAATTCTTCAATAAGTTAAATTGGAATATTTGTTTACATATATCAAATTAAAGAGAAATTTTTAAGCATTATTACCAATTTAAAAGTTTTAATAAATATATTAATTTAAAAATTATTTTCGCTGTTCTCTAGACAAGGTTGAACAAATTAGGACATACATATTGTATGAATTCAACCTGAACCACAGAGCATCACAAGAAATGAAGATTAATGATGCATTGAGTGACCTGAGTCTCAGAAAGGAAGACATCGAAAGATCGATTTCTCCCTTAAATAAAAACCTATTTGAAGACAGCTGTTGAAGAAAATATTTAGAAAACAAGGACACAAGGTTCTTAGGCAAAATTTTAGCTAATAGAATCAGTACAATAAATAAAAACATGAAAAATGAATACTTCCTCAAGATTTTAATGTTTTTAACTCAATCATTTTTACTATCTCAAAGAGCTTTAAAAAATTTGTTTTAACTGAAAAACAAAAAAGAATGCGTATTTGTTTTTGGTTAATTAAATGGAACAAAATTGATCTATCTTTGTTTCGTATCATAACATGAGAGGAAAAGTGGATTGTATACAACATCCGTCAACGATCAATGGTTAGGTGCTCTTTTGTTTAAGCAGGTATTATTCCATGGACAAAATATATTATTCCATCGAACACCAATTGAAAATATTTACTTAAGAAAATTTATTAACTAACTCTTTTTATATCTTATTTTATTTACTATTGAAAATCCAAACTTTCTTACAGAGCAACTTAATTAAATACTATCTAATTATCAGTCGAAAAGTTTCGGGAAAAGACAATGAAAAGGATGACAGAAAATGATTATTATTTTTGATGAATTAAAGTCATTTTTAACTAGTTCCTTCAATTTAAAAATAAGATGTGAATCTAATTTAAATCTTTAAAAATATGTGCAATTGACTATTTCCTATGATCTTCGATATAAGATGAAATATTACTAAATAAATTTAAATTGAAAATTGTACTGACCTGCCATCAAAAAATACATTTTTTTAATACTTTTTGTAATTCAAATGTGGACAAGGGGCACGAATCAGGCTAAGTTATTTATTGACATCTTTGGTTAATGAAAAAAATTACTAAGTTCACAGGATTACTCAAGAATACCATGGAAATACATATAAAGAAATTCAGGGATCACTGAATTGTATTTCCCATTGCACTTGTGAGAATAGTTTAAGCCTGGTAAAGAGAATCTCAAGAGTGAAAAAAATATTTACCAAAGGAATATGAAAGTATAAATGCGGTATAGAAACTATACTCTTCCACAAAAAAGTACTTTAAATTTAAAAAAAGTAATTTCTATTAAAATTATACAATACAAACAAATTTAATTATGGAGTTAATAACTAGTATGTCCTCCTCTGTTCTCAATATATTCGCTGATTCTTTAGTCATGTTTAAAATTAAATTTTGACAATCTTCTTGGGGTAAGAGTTCCCATTGTTCTAAAAGTCTGATGGCAAGTTCTGCAGTTGTAGTTGCTGTTTGTTCATACATTGTTTTTATACGTAGACCAAGTTGATTCCAAGCATGTTCAATGGGAGACATATCATGTGAACGTGTAGGCCATAGAAGAACTGATACACTCGCTCACTCAAAGCATCAGCCACTGTTTTGGCAGTATACGGTTTTGAGTTATCATATTTCAACATAAGATGATGCTGTTTAGTATTTGGAATGATGTGCTGGTTGATAATTTCTTTCAAATAACGTGCATCACTTAATGTCCCATCAATAATAATTGCAGCTGTTCTACCATTACACCATATGACACACAATATCATAACACTTGCACTACCATACCTATTATGCTACATGCTACAGCAATCTACATATCTCTCGGTTTTCTGGCGTCTGACTCTTATTCGACCATCATTGAAGTCCAGTGAAGATAGAGATGTAAACTTCAATTTATTGCTATCCCAATTTAGATGTTCTCTTGCCTAGTTCAGACGTCTATTTCTGAGTATATAACCCAGCAGTATTCTCACAGTGATATTCATATCCTGCACATACAGCACTGAGTCTAGCTGTCTCTATTGAACATTCTAAATTATTATCTATGATCCCCTGTCAGCCAATATGTGACATTGGTTTGAAAAATATATTATCAATATAAATACAATTTAAAATTTAATCGAAAATTGAATCAAGTAATTTTTAACATTAATCTCTTTCTTTCGTAGGATATTATCATTATATTACAAAAAGATTAACTTTACCATGTAATAAAATATTGAGAGAAAAGAAAAAACATACGTTTTATTCAAGCTAATTTGGTATTTTAATTCTTCACAAAGTATTTTATTGTCTTCTTCCAAGTTTCTATTTAAACCCACAACAGAATTAATGTTTCCATTTTTACTAATTTCCATTTTTTTCAATTTCAGTTCTTTAATCTTAAAAAATTTTCAAAATAAAAAGGACAATAACAAATATTAAATACCTTAATTTTAGATTTTACAAGTTCACGTGTGACTTCTTCTAATTTATCAATTAGCTTTAAATTTTGTTTATGAAGCCTTTGATTTTCAGCTTCAAAGTTATGATAAGTTTTACAATCAGCCATTAATTTATTATAGATTAGATTAAAAACAAACGTTAAAAATACAATTTTAAAAAATCAGTAACTATATAAATTAAACGCTTATATTACTTACTACTTTTAAACAATGAGTTTTAAATATAATATTTTAAAAATTGAAATAATTTTAAATTGTTTTACACAATAACGTTTTTATTATATTTAATCAGCTGTAAGTAAAAATATTCAATTTTATTTTTGACATGTTAAAATGCTAGAAAATTATTGTTTTTATTATAAATGAAGTTATATTTAAATAGTACAAGTTTCGATTTTGATTTCATTATTTTTACAGTATGTATTTTTAGTAACATATTTTATGCAATATTTTATTACAAGAAAATATTCATTCAAAATAATACTTAAAAATATAGTCTTTACCAAATTATCATCGCTTTGGTGAGTATTTATAGCTCTGGAATATCCCGCAAGCAGTATATTGTGGAGCTATTTTTACCCTAAATAGCCCATATTTAGACATTTATAAAAATAAAAGTCAAAATATGAATTTGTGGAATATTCAGTAAAGTAGGATATTTTAAAGTTATTTAACGTTAATTATTCTCATTTTTTCACTGGTTCAATATCTAATTTTATGCATAATCTTTATTTTCTTTTTAAAAAAAATGTCTGATATATTTTTGTGAAGTTTGTATTAAAATTATTTCAGAATATAATAAAAGTAAACATTTAAATGCAAACATAGAGTTTAATAATAGTACCAATGAAATTAATAATGAAAACAGTACTAATGAAAATACTAATGAAAAAATAAAAGAAAATTATCAAATTTTTTACAAAACAAGTGGTGTTATTCAATCAACAGTTACAAATAATAATTTTTTTAAAAAATTTATAACAGGAAAATATCCAGGAGAATTACATTTAAAATCTTTACACCCTTTTAATATAAAAAAAATCCAACTCATTCATTTACGCGTTAACTGGGCTTGACTTTACTTTTCATAGAAGTCTGTTAGAGTTTTTAAAGTTAAAATATTCAGCTAAAAATGGAATTTAGAAAATGTAAAAATGTGAAACTATAAAAAAGCTGGATATTTTATTAATTAACACTCATAACTTCGGACAAAAATGATATGTTTTTTTAATTTATATTTTAAAGCTTGAATATTGATTTATCTTAGTCATTTTCCTACTACTAATAGTCTTATTATAATTTTTCATTAATAATAACATTTATGATTTTACAAAATATATATAAAACATTTAATTAAAAATGATGAAGAAAAAAA
>JBBMKC010054666.1:0-17710 GCA_037834085.1 Bipalium vagum | reverse complement strand
ATAATTATTTGAGAAAATTTTGTATAAACTTTATTATTTAAAAATAATGCAGAACTTATTCCACAACCCAATATATATTTTCATTTTTTAATTTAATATACCTTTAAAAATTAAAAAATTCGTACATATATTTTATTAAAAAAATTATTAAATTAAAATATTTATTATAACACTTAAATACTAAAAACACTGAAGCCGTATATACTGTATTTGAAGGCCGCTGGCAAAAGGTTCAATATGTCAGAAGTGTTAACATTTATTAATCTAATGTTAATTTCTGATTAATTTATGATTCTGCGTCCTTAAAAGGTTTTTAACGTTACCAAATGAAATGAGCTTTGTAATTACTTGAAATAGTTCTGACAAATGTAATGAAAAATATATTTTCTTGAGAATATATTTGACAGTTATTTATTTTATATTTCTCCAAAATAATAGAGAAAATGATCATAAATATTTGTCAATATTTTTAATTCACTTTTTTCTTTTATTTCAATGAATTTGTTTTATTATTGATCGAACTGTCTTGAAATTAAATAACTTCGTGGATTTCATTATATTATGTGGAATAATTAAAAATAATATAATTATATTTAATATGCGTACATCACTACAAATTCTTTTAATAAATTTTGAAATAATAATTTTTCAATGGAGCAATTATTTAGTTGGATTCGATATGATCCCCAAACGAGTAAAATGAAGGTTATAAAATATTCTGATCCATACGGAATGATAAAATTGAAAATAAAGCGCAATCTAAACTCCATGCTCATCCGATGTCAAGTGTTGTCTTCAGTAACAGGATATGAATGTATCAGTAATTTGCTACCCGAAACAGAAATTTCTGAAAATACATTCCTGCAAAATTGCTCAGAACACAGTATTGTTAGTAGCAGTAGTCAAATACCTTTAAGGGTACACTGTAAGTATTTCCGATCAGAAATAAAATAATATTTACTGATTTTCAGATTCTCCAATAATTGTTGATCCTGTAATTGAAACAAAGGCCGCATTTTTCGGAGATATTGTTACCTTGGAGTGCAAAGCTGATTCTAATCCCCCAGCTAAAATCTCTTGGTACAAATCTAAGTATTCGGCAAAAGAAATTATGGCCAACCCAGATTTGATAGAATCTCAGAAAACACCAAGAGACCACTCACTACCGTCTTCATCTTCCATGACTTTATTATCGATGTCCGAAAAATATCAATTCACCGTCACAGATGTAGAGAAATTTGGACTCTTCGTCTGTCAAGCTAGAGCAGATAGTTTTAGTCCTGTTCAGAAAGTCGTATTTGTTGGACAGGGTGGTAGGTATATATCATTGATTTTGATTTCATTTTTCTATTTTAGTGTTTTAATAATACTTTAAAATTTTAATTATTTAATAATATGTTGGTGGGAATTTATTTTCGTAATTTTAAAATCAAATCGAAAGTTGAGGTCTGACCACCTGTCTCCGTGAATAATTAATATATTATAATTCAAAGCAGTGACGGCCGTTTCTTAATTAATGTTTGTCTCAAATGATCTAATACCTGACAATATGAGGGTGAGTTGAAAAGTTCGGTAAGTAATAAATACGATGGTGCCATATTTAAACCTTTGTATATATATTTTATAAAACTAATATTCAGTAATCAAAATTCAAAATTACATTAAGATAGGTAGTGTTGTTTAAGTAATATGTGAATTTTAAGTGTCATATTTACAGTCAAACCAGTTATAAGGGACAAGATCGTACAGCGTGAAAATGTCCCTTAACAACGTGGTTACCGATTATGCAATAACGTAAAAACTAAAATATTGATGACATTTTAAGTTATTTAATATTAATATTAGTTGAAAAAAAACGGAAGTCACATTCCAAATATAATATTTTATTTAAAGTATTCAATCATTGTTCTTTGTTTCAGTGTCGACTGCAAAGTAATTCTGATTTTTTCTTCAAACTTCATAGAATTTTAAAGAGATTTTTATCAGCCTATGCATTATTTGAACAAAGAAATCTCCTAATAATATCAAGACAATCAACAACTTTTTTACTTGGAATATGCACTAGTTCATTGACCAAAAACAACAACCTCCAAGGAAATTGTTGAAAGTATCAAGAAGATTGTGTTGACAAACCGTTGATTAAAATTGATTCAGATTGCTAAAGCTACAGGCATTTCAAAAACATTTGTTCACCACATCTTACATGAAGAATTTGGTATGAGAAAGCTGTGTGCATGATGGATACCGCGTCTGATAACGCCACAGAAAAAACAACTTCAGAGCAGTGATTGCAGCTTATACGACACCATCCAGATTTCTTAAATAGATTTATGACTGTATACGAAACCTGGCTTCATCATTATATGCCGGAAACAAAAATTTAATCAATGCAATGGACAGCAAAGGATGAACCAATTCCAAAGAAAGCAAAAACGGTTCCCTCAGCAGGAAAAATTCTATCTACCTTTTTTTGAGTGCTAAAGATATTATTTTCATAGACGACCTTGAAAAAGATAAATGGGTTATATTATGCATATCTACTTGATAAACTGTTCCAGTACATTCGTGAGAAACGTCAAGGTCTGCCGAAGAAAAATTTTTTTCTGCTTATACATCTAAATTTTCAATGGAAAAAATTAAAAAGCTGCTCTTTGAATTAGTTTCACACTTACCCTATTCTCCACATCTGGCCCCATTGGATTTTTTTCTGTTCAGAAATCTGAAAAAATTTCCTGCTGGACAAAGATTTTCGTCAAATAGTGGTGTGACTGGCTATTTTGCAGACCTCGGCAAATTGGCCTACACAATGGCATCAAAGATTTTGAGAAACGTTTAATAAAGTGAATTCAGCTTCTTGGAAACTGCATTATCCGTATTGAGATAGAGAATCCATTTCTGGTCTCTAGCCAACAATGCAAGACTCCGAGACTTTAAATTGGTTAAAACGTCCGTGATGTTTTCCAAGACCTTGACCTAATCACGAGACATCGTCTTCAAACCACAGTTCATTAATTGTCTCAAAGCATAGCTGTCAAATTCTTCAGGATGACTCGACTTTGATAGATTCTCAAGATCGAAATTATTTCCTCTGAAGTGAGAATACCATGCGCGAACTATGCTTTTAGATACAAAATTCGGATATATTACATAGATATTTCTCATCATTTAATCCACGATGAAACTCATACAGCATCACATTTCTGAAGTGAGATTCAAATAAATACAAGCTTTTAAAATATATCTTATAATTGAAACAAGTTACTTTAATTATTATTTTGAAACAAAGATCATTCTATATTTATTGATTAATTTATCAAAATATTAAGACTTATTAATGGCATAATAACTAGGTGGCTTTATTAATGAAATTAATCGGCTGAAGCATTCCAACTAACAAAACAATTATAAATTAAATTATTTCATTGAAAAATGTTTTTAGCAACTTCATTGAACTTACTAAATTATATATTTTTAAAAAATTTTTTCGTTTATTAAAATGTTTTAAAAATATGATTTAATATTTTAAATATCCCAAATAAAAACTACTGTATTCAATAATATTTATTATAAATAGTATTTAAATTTAATATAAAATAAATTAAATAATATTTTCACTTTACAAAATTTTTTTGCTACATGATTATATATTTCAACTTCTGATTTAAAATAAACGAAAAGGAGATATAATTATCCAATATAATATACGATGACAAAAAAACGAAATCCTTTGCATTACATGAATATGATAAATTTTTAAAGATGAATTTATGCTTGGTAACAGTTAAAATTTGTAGATTAAAATTGATTATGGGTTTTAATTTACTCAGTAAAATATTAATATCCACTGAAATAACATGTATTATTCAATCGGCTTTTCTGCAACCCATGGTAATGTCAAATACAGTTCGGTTGCAAAATAGGAATCATGTCCTCAAGTGTTTTTCTGATAAAATGCTTTTATTATATAAATCATTCCAGAATTAAAGATTGTTATTCTGATGATCAAATACATATATTTTTGGCCAGATTTAAAGACCTTACAACATATAAAATTTGTTATTGCCTATTTGACAGAAAAAATATCAATTTTTTAGAGAAGCATGATAATCCTTTAAATGTATCCCGTTGTCTTCCGAGTGAAGAATTTTGGAGGAATTTTTGAGGATTGGTATACAAGAATACAAGCTACAATGTCAAAAAATGCGTAGAAAGATTGAATATTATTACACAAATTCAGATTTCAATATTGTACAATGTCTCGGCCAGAGTGTTCTAAGCTGGCTTGATTTTTTTGTAAAGAGATTTGGCGTGACTGAAAACAATTGTTTGTAAAAAAATATATAAACGTTTTTGTGTTCCATTTATTTCATTTCTGAAAAAGTTTTTAAAATGTAATTAAGAAGTTAAAGCCTATTCAAAGTATTCTAAATTTATTGTTATAATACTTGTTATTGTTATAAATGTTATAATGAATAGTATCCCTTCCAGACTACTACTAAATTAGTATCCCTAGTACTTACTCCATACGATAAGAAAATCAAATTTATATATTTTAGAAAAGAATTTATAAGTCTAGTTTTTTAATTGATGTAATATTGATTATTATAGATGTTACTATCGAATGTTAAGAAAATATTATTCTTAATTCACTATGAGAGAATTCTCATAAAAATTGGCAAAGTACAGTCACAGTACGATACAATTGAAAGTCTATGAGATGCATTCAATGTTAACAAAGATTACGCACATGACTTACGAAAGAAATTTTTTGAAACAGACACTCTGGACAGAAAGAGTGGTTCAGGAAGAAGGCATATCGAAGGATATGTTGACAGACGAAAACGAGCTGTGGATTCTATTCGGAAGTGGAGATCCTTTAGCATTATGTGTATTTCTGTGGAGACTAAGAATCCACATACATGTGTTCAAAGAATTATCAAAAAGAACGAATGAGACTTATTTCCAGAAGAGCATTCACTCTGTTAAGTGATGACCAGAAATTGAAGAAGCTAAAATGGAGTTGACAGAAATTTCATCATAAATGGAAGGGTCATGTAGACATAGATGAAAAGTGGTTTGAATAGTATCCCTTCCAGCAGGAACAATATCATGACAGTAGTCCGCAAAAAAAACATTCACTACTCAGTAAAGGTAATCCATGATTCTCACAAGTATTGCGAAGCCTGATGTTGAAAATTGATTTAATGGATTGATTGGTATCTGGAGGATTCAGAAAAGCGTTCTTCGAAAAATTATCATAAGGTTGACTCATACAAAATTGATTGCATAAAAAACGGCAAATAGTTTTTATGAATTGATGACCATTGAAGTTATGCCTATAATTTTAACAAAATCAGGTCGTCTCAGAATGTGACTGCAAATGGACAATGCTGACCCAGACATTGGAAAGAATAATGTTGAACGCTTCAATGACTTCGGAGTTAGTCTTGTTTCCAGCATAACCACTATTAACCAACCAACACAGTCTCCAGATTTAAATGCAAACGACATCGGTTTTTCACGTCTCTCAAAAAGCGAGTTCTTAGAAATAAATGTAAAAATGTTGTCGAACTGTGGTTTTCATTAAAAGAGAATTTCTGGTCAACGAAACTTGAAACGTTGAATTTTATTTCCGAGAAAGCCAATCTCTGACAGTAACGGAAATTAAAAAGCAGAAAGGCTTAAATGTTAATGTACCACATTCTTTATAATATAATTATATATAATATAATTATTATAATAATTAATTTTTAAAAATCGGGGTTTTATGGTATGGAGTAAGTATTTAATTAATTAATGTGTAATTCATAATTTAATATGCAAAATGTAATTTAATATAATTGCAAATCATAAATAATTGTATTTATATCACTTAAATAAATTTCCAAAGTATATAAATTCCAGCTTAACAATTGTATATACATATGTTTGTAAGAATGATTAATAAAATATATTATTATTATTATTTGGAAAATTTTTAATGATTTTAATTATTATTCATCGAATTTATCTTCTTATCGACAAAAAAGCTATTTAATCATGTCATTTTATCAAAATATGGACCTTCATATTAAGCGGTAATTTTGAAAGAAATGTTATAAGAAAATTATCAATTTTTGTTATCAGTTTTTTCATCAAAAATGCTAAGGTAAAATATTTTGATAAAAACCATTGGCTTGTCTTTAATTTTTTAAATATTATAAAATAAATCAATTGTAATAATAAATTTTATATTATATATATATATATTTTTTTTTATATATAATTATATATTTAATATAAATTCTTTTAATCATTTCAAATTAAAGATTATTAATTTATTTCAGTTTTATAGATATTAATAAATTTAAAGAAAACTTGAAGTGTTAATCCCTCGCAATATTTTTGAGATTATATAAAGAATTTAAAATTAATTAAATATTTATTTTACTACAGATTACTTTGAATATCAGTTTTGTTAACAGAACATTCAAAATCAAATTTATCTATATCTTTTAGCTATATGTTAAAACTTAATTTTATTTTTTAATTTAATTTTTCGATTTTTAAAATTTATTTCTTTAACAAAAATATTTTATGTGAAATAAAAAAGAAATAAAGAAAGGAAAACAGTTCGAACTCTATAGATAAAGGAAAGCATCTTTTGAATAAGAAAATATACAAAGTGATGAATAACGATTTCATTCTTAACTTTTCCTGAAAAAACAAAACACAATATTAGAAATAATTTGTTTAAATTATTTAATTGGGAAATACAATTTTGAAAAGGTTGATGTGACAAAGTTATAAATGACAATAATATTTTAAAAATTTAAAACAATTGTTTTATGATAATTCCAAGCTCTTGAAAGATTTGGGAAAGTATTATAATAATTATTATTATTGATTTATAGACTTCCATAAAGTGATAATTCAGAATAATTAACCAAACATGCTTCATTAATTTCAGTTTTTAATTTCCGGTCAAAATTGTTATCGTACAGCTCCTAGACAGTTAGGCTATAACTGACAACAGAGCTTATTGTAATAATCAGAAGCACCGTTTTAGAAGAATTTTACCAAATAATACAGTTCGCCATATTGAATAAAATATTATAATGTAATATAATATATAATTTTACAGATCATTTATTAAATATTTTAATTGGTTTTATTAACGTTATTTTTCAAAGTCAATTAATTTTTCTTATATTATTAAATATATTATATTAATAATAGTACATTAACAAATTGTATACATTAGTACAAAAGACTTCAAAATTTCCTCGAAAAAATAATTTAAGTGTTTTCTTTTATATAAATTAATATTATTCGCTGATATTAGCATTTTCTTATTAATAAATATTTGTTTAGAAAAGAATTTTTTCTTGAATGTGAAATAAATCTTGATCAATGAATCAAACCTTTCTTGTGCTCATTTCTATTTTTTTAGATATTTTTAATGTATTACTTAAATAAGATATCTCTAAAACAGATTATTATTATTATTATTATGTACTTAATAAAAAGAAATAAAAATATTATGTTGGTTCAAAAGAAATTGCCGTTTTCGATATTGAACTTTAAAACGATAAGACTCACAACAAAATTTTATTAATTAAAATAACAGCCATTCTATTAAGCACTCTTTTCCCATCGTGAAACAGTGTTATTTATGAAAGAGGTGTTTGAAAAAATGATAATCAGTAGGCGGGAGATCCGTTTCCTATTGTCGTACACGAGCCTTTTTTCGTCACATGTTACGAAACGTTCCAGAAAGCTTTCGACTTTGTTGTGCAAAAGAACAGACGAGACTTCTAAGTGATAATACTTTTGTTTGTCTGTCAATTCTTGGGGAATCCATGAATCTAATTTTTTCATCTTACCTATTTCTTTAAATGGTGCGCAGCTGTGGCATGATTAACTTGATGTTCACAGGCAAGTTCACGCGTGGATTTCAGTGTATCAGCTTCGATTGCAGCTTTTAGAGATTATTATCCAGTCCTTTTGGTCGAGTTCCGAGCTTTTTATCTTGCATACTTTCATCTCCGCTACGGAATTGAAAGAAATAATCATCGAGCTGTTCGTTAGTTAGTTGAACCTGTACCAAAAGTATCATTAAATTTAGAAACTGTCTCGCCTGCTCCAATGCCGTTTTTAAATTCGTATAAAAAAGATTTCGATTTTCTCATATTTTTTGACATGATTTCTAGAGACTAAAATTAATTTAAACTAAATTTAAATACATTACCTTATTAAACGAAATATAAGCCTCATATTGATATAATGATTAATATTTATAAATTAATATATTTAAACGAAATTACAACAATGGTGGAGCATTATCAAACGGCAATTTCTTTTGAAGAAACATAATATAATCATTTTTATAATTTCTACTTATTTTAAATCCAATCAAAAAGCAAAAATCATTCAGCATTTTCCATCTTTTATTCCAAGAGTTTAATATTTCAAAATAGATTATTGTATAGAATTCATTTCATAAGCTTAGTACCAACTTTTGATCTCTGATTAAATCCATTAAAAGATATTTAGGATATGGAAGTCACCATAAACATAAAATTTCTATTTCTATCAAATTGAAAATTTATTAAATTATATTATTTATAAATTTATATAAAGAATTATTAATAAATTATATTAAAAAATAATTAAATAAATTTAAACCAAATGAAATCTTTATCGATTTTGAAATGTATTTCTTTGTAAGAAACGGGTGAACGTTTGTTGAAATATATGATTCTTTTTTAACAAAAAAGAAATTATATTAGTATATTACTAGAAATAAATATCTTTTCATCAGCTTCGCCACAAATCATCAACAATCAAAAGCTTATTTCAGCTGAAATTGGATTTCCTGCAAAACTTCCTTGTAATATACTGAGCATTCCTTTGCCGGAAAAGGGAAAAATACTTTGGTTTAAAAACCCAAAATCTCTTCCTATCAAACCAAATTCAAAGTAAATTACATATATAATCTTTTTATATTTATTTTATGTATATTAGAAATAAGATTTATGAAGATCTGAGATTAGCGGGAATAATCAGTTATTTATATTTTCATCAAGTTTCTCATGAAGATTACGGAGAATATAACTGCTCAGTAACAAATTTATACGGACATATATCAACAACAATAGAACTTATTTCTCCTGGTAATAATGAAAAAATTATTTATTTTGTTGAAAACTAAACTTTAATTATTTGGAAATTATTAATTAATTAATTATTAATAATAATAATAATAATAATAATAATAATAATAATAATAATAATAATAATAATAATAATAAAGTAATCGTATTAAAACGGAATAATAGATAAAAATATTTTTTGAAAGGTAAATAACCAACAAAAAAACAAATGATTTGTTTATTATAAAAAAATGAAAATAAAAAAAATTAAATAACTTTATATAATTATTTTCTATTAGAAATAATATTATTAAAAAATATTTGGCTCTTTTTCTTCTTTCTTGCCGAGAAGATGATGGCAAGATAACAAACGTCTATTGTTCACCGACATCGAGTGAAAAAAGAAATCTACGGGGCATTATTTTAAATAAAATCAGAATTGACAAAGACTACAATCATCCGTAATAATTAGACCAAAACCTGTGTGAATATGTGAGTGAGGCTTTTCCTCAACATTCATTTTCGAATTTCCCACATATCGAATATGTGATTAAAATTCTTTCTCTTTCTTCAGAATGATTATCAATTCATTAAATACTAATAATTGTTTTTTTAATCTGTTCCGTTTCCATCATTTTATTTATTACATTTTTACGATATTACTTTCCGAATTAATTTCTTATTTAGCATTATTTACTTCTTGTTCATAATTAGGTGAACTTTAAAAGAGTTGATGTATACCATATTATTACGTATACCATGCTTATGAGACAGAAGCAAAATTAAATGTGATGAGTCAAAATATTTTCAGAAAGTTAAATAATGTAGAACTAGCTCTGAAGTGAAGACTGGTTGAAATGTGCGAATAATATCAAAATGATCCTTTGGGAAAGATACAGATAAACATGGAAATCAGCAAGCGTAACAAAATCGTATAAATCACAGTAATGGAAGACATCAGCCTGATCTCGTTGGAAAAATAGATATGCAACTACAGTTGAAGAAGAAAATTAAGTAAAAGAAAACCCTGCAGCATCTGCAACATAGACACAATGTTTGAGCAGAAAAGTAATAACTCTGAAAAAGTACAGAGAGCTGTAGATATTTTAATGAGTAAACTTTCAAACTAGAAACTGTTATTTGGAAATATCGAGAAATATTTATAGATGTAAACCAAAAATGTGTAATGAATTTAAGAGGCTTTCTGGATTTTGCAATTGTTGGAAGGGATTCATTCATTAGGGCCATGGAAGAATTGTGTGGAATCAAGAAAACGAAGTTGGTGTAGTCAGATGGTTGCAAGGAAGCGTCTTTACCAGGATTCCTGGATATAAAGAAGACATTTAATCTGGACACACAAAGAAATAGTTATTGAAATGAAATAGTTATAGAGCTATTTTATATGTAACACACGCAATATCAGCCAACGAAAAAGGTTACTGCATCACAAGGAAAGAGTATTGCTGATTTAACATTTTTTATTCACTTTAAAAATTCACACCAAGAACATATCACAAAGCTATTGTACTTTTGAAAATGCCAAACAAGCCCATAACATCGTAGTTCCAGACATGTATAAACTACTTTAGTAGTTCGGAAATAAAATTGATTTAAAGAGAGGATGGTAATCACAAAAATACAAATGTAATTTAACTAAATAAAATTTGAAATACTCAGTCAATATCAAACGCAACATAAGGTCCAAAGACAGAAAATAAAAACAAACCAGATAATGAAACTAGATAGATGTAAGTTGTAAGACGTGTAGAATAAATTGAGATGATAAAAAAGTATTTTCGGGAGAACAGCAAGAAAAATTTCAAGTGGAGATCAATGTAGGGAAAAGAAAAGAAGAGAAGATCTGGATAATTGAAAGATAAAAGAATATTCAGGATAAGACTCATGCTTTATCACAAATGTGGAAAGAAAGAATGGTCTATGAAATGGAAGAGCAAAATATATATGCAGAATAATAAATCAATACAGTCGGTATGTAAGCTTAGCTGCAATCAATAAACATCATAAAGAGACGATAAAAAGATGATATAAAAGTGGATCCTGAGATTAGAAAGACCAAAGGAAATTCATATCGACAATGTTAGAACGTTTAACTTTGAAACTTCAGAAATCTGATAAACTCAATGAATATAGAATTGCATGTTTCGACCCCGTGAGGGTGTTATGGTACTTTATTTTATAAAAATTTTTTTTCATGATGTTCAATATATCTTTAACTGTTACAGAATTTCATATGTTAATACTAAATTAATTACCATGTACGTAATTATCTGACTCCAGAATCTAGAAGTTATGTTCGAAACATAGGAAATAAATTCTTAAGTCTTAAACATTATTCAATCACAATATACACAACATCAATAGTAGTCAATTCAACAATGTCTCAAGAGTCACTACAAAAGTAACAGTGTTTTAATATACGTCGCATACACTCCACAAACGGCAGATCACAATGGGTCCGTGAATTCAACTATCTAATTACGTCCACCCAGTTTCCAAAGTTTATTAATAAATATGTTGGTAAATGAAAAACAAGATTACGAAAATTGAATTGGTATGATATTATCATTAATATTATTAAAAACCTCGACTCGGTAAATTTCAATGACTCTTATTCAAAGAAGAATAAAACTAATCTGCCTTTCTGCCAATTAAGCAGAAGGGAGAAATAATTAAATTATCCCTAATTCTGTCAAGAGCAACATCAAAGCCTTGTACGTCAAAAATAAGCTGCTAAGCTTTAAAAATGAAACTTATTTATTATTATTATTATTATTATTATTATTATTATTATTATTATTATTATTATTATTATTATTATTATTATTATTATTATTTACTATTCTTTGGGTCAAATCTTAACAATATTCAATTTCTCTTTTAAAATTTTAGCAACACTAATTAAATTGTTTTAAATTAATCGAAAAATTACAGTATTATTACAGATGTTTTTGTTTTTGTACGTTAATTCTGTCTTTTCACAACAATGAAAATAAAAAATGATGTAATGAATTGTTAATTTATTTTTAATTATTAATGTCTTAAATAAAGGAAATGGTAATATTAAGAAGTTTGTACTCATGTTCTAATTTTACTTCAAAAAATATTTATGAATTTCAAACCTTTGAAATTTATGAATAAAAAGGTATGAAGCAACGTAATGATTTGAATTACCTATTTTTGAAATTTTACATAAATATACGAAGAAATACATTTAAAATAATATATAATTCAAATTTATTTAATAATATTATTGTTATTACTAGTATAATTATTATTGGCTGTAGTAGTAGTCAGAAAACAGTACCAGATGAGTCGCAATTTTAGTTCATAAATTTTTTGATTTTTATGACACTTGAGGATTAATGTTTTATTATTTCAATTATAAAATATGAACCATTTTACAATTTCTTAGAGAAAATTTAATTTGTGTTAAATTTATGAAAAGATCTTTCACTGTTTCATTTTATATCATATCAAAAGTCGTATTTTTTAAGAAAAATAAAAATATCGAAATTAAACAAGTGATAGTCAAAGGGTGCACTTGCTAAGATGAGATGAAGTGAAAAATTGTGAGCAACCCATTTAATTTTAGTAATCATCTTTTAGTGTGTTTTGATATGTTTATCTGAGGGAGAATAAAACTCTCTTTTTGTCAAGACTGACCTATCTTTTGCAATTTTCTTTTTTATTTTTCCTACATGGGTACAATATTGATTTTTGATTTAACGGAAATATTTAATTTGATCTATCTTCTGTTAATTCGTGAACTTTTCATTGATATGTTATGATGAGGCTTCAATTCCATTAAGGGGTTGGATAACTTAAGTATATATCAGGTTGTAACAGTAAAATTTATACATTTCAAATTATTTTGAAAAAAAGCTTGAATAAACAATTTTTTTAGTATTAATATTTATGATATATAATTATATAATTTGTAGACTAGTGACCTACTTAAAAATCAATAATATCCATCAATAGCTTCATTATTCATTCAAATATGACTGATAACGACAATCTGTCAAAAGAAGAATACCCGCGTGCTGTTGATTTATCACTTCAGCACATTCCAATAGCTCAACCCAATTGTCACTTCAGATGAAAAGTGGGTCTTCCACTACAATGTGACACGCAAGCGATCATGGGTAAGTTCAAGCGAATCAGCTGTTGCGATTTCTAAAGGCCAGATGACACAGAAATAATTATTTGTATTTGGTTGGATGTATGCGGTGTCATCATCAAGTAATTGCCTCAACCAAATATCACTGTTATCAAAGAACTCTACTGTGAGCAGTTGGATCATCTGAATATTAAAATCATAGAACTTTGTCCACAAATTGACAAAGTCAGATATCTCCATGACAACACGCCAGCACACAGAGCAAATATGACCTCAGAAAATCTTGCAAATTTAGGCTGGAAAGTTCTGCCTCATTCACCTTACAGTCCAGACTTGGCACCAACTGACTATCATCTCTTTCGGTCATTGCAAAACCACATTGCCAAAATGAAATTCAATAACAATGAACATATAAAAACTAAGCTTTAGACTTTCTTCAAAGAAAAGACTCAGTCATTTTATGCTCAGAGAAATGAAACTTTGCAACAAAAGTGGCGTCATGTGATTAGTATTGGTGGTGATTATCTAGAAGAATAAACTGTAATGGTTATGTATTAATTGTCAATAAATTGTTATTTTTTAAAATGTCTAAATTTCACTGTTACAACCTGATATAATATTCATTTAATGACAGTTTTTAACTATTGCATAATGAACTGACTTTAAAATTACTGACGATACATTTTTGATCTACCGTCAAACAAAATATAATCGATTCCTTTTGTTGGTATCGCCTTGGTTAAACCTTTTCGTTCCTTACACATCAGCTATCTTCCGAACTTTTCGGTGGGTGGAAACCTTTTCTATAACTTTCCTCTAGACATTTAAACAAAATATTCATTCATTTAATAAAATTTAAATTTCAATAGAATCAAACTTACAAATTCCAATAATTTCATTAATTTTTTAAATAAAACGAAAAATGTCAAACACAAAAAACAAACATTTGATTCACAACCGTAACCTTTTTTTATAATAAGTCAGTTTTAAAGAAAATAAAATATTATTACTAATATAATTATAGTATTAATTCTTCATTTCATGAATTTCCATATCAATTGTGAAAGATGGTGAATATTTTTCGGATATATCACGAATTTCGTCATTTTGATAGTGAGAGAATAAAGATAAATTAATTATCTAATGCTACTTTTCGTTGTGATATCGTTAAAATTTTCAAAAGAAAAAGTGGGAAATTAAATGAATTCCGTTGAAAAGGGACTTAAGGACAATTTTTTTCGATAATTTATTTTATGATACAGATTTTGGAATTAATAATAATAATAATTTAATTTTTTATTATTCTTAATTAACTTATTAACATTTAATATTAAACTATTACTGAGTTAATTATATTTTGTTATATATTTTTATATTTGTTTTACTAAATAAATTGAAAATGGATAATTAGAAACCATATTATTATGTAGGATAAATGTTGAGAATATATAAATTTTATTTATTTTCATTTTATCTCGTAAAGAAATTATCTTAATTTTATTTTAGAAAAAAAATAATTTTATCAAATACTTTAAAGTTTCATCAAATATTTCACGTAAAATTAGATCTAAAAATATTTCTAACTTAATGTTTTGAAAAATAATTTATTATATATAATCCGATTTAAACAGTTAAGGTATCTTATAATAAAGTGAATTATTTATTTAAATATGTTTAATTACATATTTTTGAAATAAGCTTTATATTTATAAACGGATTTCTGAGATGATGTCGAATGTTTTTATGATAAAATATGACTGCTCCTGTTTTCGATTTTATATCACATCTCATATTTCCATGTTTTTGGAAATTTTTTATCTACGATTTTTAAATGATTTTTTGACTATTTGATTTATTGAAGATGGTTTTCGTAAATATTTGTTACAATCATCACAAAATAAACGATAATAAGTAAACATTTTGTATCAATCATTATTTTTTATATCATAAACTATTTATATCAATTTTTAGGTTAGTTGAATGTTTATTGTTACATTAATTAAATATTTTGATGATTTTTATTGATTAAAATTCGTAAGTAGTGTTAAAATGTCCTAACAAGAATTTCAGATTATAAAATTTTCGATTTGCAATTTTTAATTATATTTTTTTGAGTGAAAAATATAAATAGTATTTAAGTGGATAAAAATTTTTACAAATGGAAAATGTAAAAAATTAAATCTGTTATCAAATTTCTCGTGAAAAAACTTAAAACCTATGAAAATTTAAAAATAAAATAATATAAGCACTAGGTGATATCACACCATCAAAATCGATGGTTTGCAAGTTGGCTCAGTCCTGTTGTTCATTTCAGTAACTGTTGAAGTTATCGAAATCGTCAAAAAGATTGACGTCGGGTTTTTAGGATTGTAAAGAAATTTTGTTAATTGATTAAATCCAAACGGAGAAACCAATAACAGGTGAATTTTATATAGGTCTTTGGGTCAATTAGATCCAAACATTCGTAAGAAAAAACCTGGGCTAGCCAAGAAAAAGAATAGAATTTATGTAAACGCTCATTTTAGTTGAGACTTATTTTATAATAAATATTATCTAATTAGCAATATTAAGTTTATAATACCAATATTATTTTTAAAATTTCCATATAATGTAATATATATTTGTCTGATGAATATTTAACATAAAACTCAAAAAACATAATTTCAAATATTATTCACAAAATGTATTAATAAATTTCAGGAAAAATAAAAATTCTTTATATTAACTTGATATGAGTTCATTTGATGACATAAACTTAAGTAACACAATTATTTTAATTTAAATTAATTATTTATTGTTCAATTATTCGATTTTCAATAATCATCAGATATTACTCAATAATTGAATTTATTACTTTTTATATTTACAGAAAATAAGGATATATTTACAATTTAATTATTTTAATTAAAAAATTATTTTTCAGCGGAATTCCCCATGATCTTTGTGATAGGAAGTTCAAGCGCAATTGTATTAGTCTTAATATTTGCTTTCGGTATTTTCTATGTAATCAGGACATCAAAAAGTCGATCATTTTCAGTAAATCATCGCCCAGCCTACATTAAAGGTAATAAAAAATTATATCTATTAAATAAATTTATTATTTGTAAATACAGCATTTGAAAATATTCGTTTATGTGTGCAGTAAAAAATGAGGAGAAAATTATCTAAATTAAAATACTTAAATAATTTATTTTTATTAAAATTCCTTATTTGGCTTAATCAATTCTACAAATTGCTTAAGATGTTTGCAATTTAAAAATAAGAATTATTTATACGTGATAAAGATAAAAAGTACTTAGACACTACCAGAAATAATGAAGTCAATTCAACAAAAATTTTAACACACACTTATCGTATGCATAACGTAGTAATCTTTTGTGAAATTCATACCAATAATGATATTGAACTTTTATCCCGATATTATACGTCTAGGTTGTTGTGAACAATCACCTTCCTTGTCACAATAAAGCCAATTTTCGTAGATCAAAATAACATCCTCATGTACCTCTTAGTAGGCCACAAACACCTTCTACTCGCTGCTCCTTCTGTTTGCCGTTCAATTTATATGAATCCAGCAAGCACTTTACTTTTTAGGGTCATCTTTTAAAATTCGTTGCAATTTTTATTTTTATGTCGTCCTATATATTTTTGAAAAAACTGAAATGATTTTTGACCACCCAATATTTAATAAATTTAATAACATCATTATTTATGAGACTACACAAATATATCGTTTACCATTTACTTCTAGATTCTTAACATTTTCTATAGATATTTAACTTTTTCTTTTGTATTGATAATTTATTCTAATAGGTGAGATCATAGAGCCATCCCATTCTCCAATAAATCAGAAAAGTTTTGGGTCAGAATTTCAGAATTCCTATGTAAATGACGTAGAAGAATCACAAATTTTAGACTTTAGAAATACTTCTCCGAAAGAAAGCAAGGTCAATCTTGAGACCCAATCGCTAATGAACAACATATCAGGATATTATCTGGAATCTCAACTTAACTGTTATCAATCTTACACTAAGGACATAAATCCAATTTCTGAACAAGTATATTTTTGATTCACTATCTTTAATTAATATTATATTAATGTGATTATCGTGCAAAATAAAACAATATTAATTTTGTCTATGTGAAAAATATTTTAGACTGAAATTGAATATGATTAACAAAAATAATAAATATTATATTGTCATAATGTATTAATAAGTAGAAAATTTTTAAATCGTTTCTGTTAACAAATAATATTAAAATATTACAGTAATATTTCTCATTTACATTATATAATATCCAAAACGGTTATTGTCACAAGATACATAAGTCGTGTTTTAAGATTATCCTTTATTATTATCCATTATTATTATTATTATTATTATTATTATTATTATTATTATTATTATTATTATTATTATTATTATTCTTATTA
>JBBMKC010054665.1:0-28370 GCA_037834085.1 Bipalium vagum | reverse complement strand
TATTATTATTATTATTATTATTATTATTATTATTATTATTATTATTATTATTATCAGTAGAAAATCCCAAGTCCAATATAAAAAATGTATTTACAATATTTCGTGGAACCAAGATATAAAGACTGTTTATGAATAATGTTTTTTATTAATAAAAAATTAGATAAATGAACTTAAACTTAAATAAAACAAAACGTTAATGTGTTAAGTTAATTGATTATTCAATTTGAAGACTTTACTGAATTCTTAACTGATGACTTTTTTATCAGAGATCCTAAACAAAAAACCCTTTAGATTAAATATTAATACTCACCAATAGAGAGAGACTAGGAAACTTTCACATTTTATTTTGTCTTAAGATCAAATAAAAAGACAGGATAGTCGGATAGACAATTAAATCAAAGTTTTATCAACAAGCAGATAATTTATGCACATCAATAAAGAAGCACACCTTTGTCTATTGGGACATACAAGTCTGCATCAATCAAATAAAAGTTAAAAAATCGTAAATATAAGAGACTCATTATTGATTTTTTCAACATAACCTGCCTTCTTAACTCACTGTTTATATACTCTTCTAGTGGTTTCCTCGACTTGTCAGTCAATCTATATCATTGGTCTGAATGATTATGTCAACCAATTTCCTTTCTTTACTCTCTGAAATTTAATTTCTTCTCTTCTTATTTTACAGAATTATATCTGTGTATAATTGTCATAACAAGAAAATCAAAATATGATGTCAATATGGTATTTTTGAAAATAATACCAATAATAAACTAGATTAAATATTAATTTAAGTTATCATTGAAAATCAAATAATATTAATGTTCTTGTAAAAATAATTATGTATTCCTCCAATGTTTATATAATTATAATTTAAAATATTTTTCACCATTTACAATAATTCTAACAGAATAAACATGGTTAAAATATCCACCATTCTGCAATCAAACGTTTTTTAAAAGATATACATATGATTTCGCATTATCCTGATGAAATCTTGATCAACTATTTTTCTGCGACTACTGCCTTTATCTCATTTAATAGATGGTATTTCTTAAAGAATCGAGTTTTCCACTTTTAAAATTATTTTTTCATCATTAGAGTGACTTTTGATGATTATCTTTGGTTTCTTCAAGAATTTCTGCATCTCACGTCATTTTAAATGGACAAATTTCATTATCCAAGATTAACCCTGTCTCAAATATGGATTTCCTTTAATTCACATTTTATAAATTACAATAAAACTACTAATTCGATCTTTATAATAAACTGATTAAAATGTTCTTTAAAATAAAAATTTTATTTTTATCCATATGGACATTTGTTAATCATAACAGAAGACACAGAATCTACTTTAGTCCGTCTCGGAAACCGTAATTGCTTTCAAAATTGAACATTTCATCGGTGAAAAGATCAATCTGTACTTTAAAAACCAAAATTATTCTTTTGAAACGAACCAATTTATTTCTTAGGAGGTACTTTTTTATTTTCTTTCCAAGCCTCTCTTCGAATTCCAAGAACTGTTTTGGATGATTATATTGAATTTCTTGTCTCAATCTACTAAATTTTTTATCGCAATCCTATAGTTCTCGACCCTTTGGAAGCCAAAAAAATGATCATCGATGTTTTTTTGTTAAAATTTTAAGTGATGTTGACGATCAGAATGAAGAATTCTCAATTATATTTCAAAATTGTTGTTCCCATTACATTTCCATACATTTCATTCAATGTGAGACTTTATCAAGAACTAAAGAAATTTAGTAAGTGGTTGCACATAATAATTTCAAAATTCTTGATTTATTCAGTTTTAGTCATTTAAAGTGTATAAACAATACAAATAAGACAAAATCATCTCATATGATTAATATTATATTTTGAGAAATTGAAATAAAAGAGATTAAAAGCATAGATAGCGCATGGAAATCACAATAGATTATACACAGTAGTAATAAAGTCGAGTTAGAAGACACAAAATACATTTAAAAGGTGAGCAATGCAATTTATTGTAATGTTCGTACTGTTTTATGGTTTCATCTTTAGAAAAATTAAAAATAACTTTTTTTATTACATTGATAAGATAATTTTTAATTTAAAATTTTATCGATGTTGGCTAGTTAACTGTATATAAGTTGGTTTATCTTGAAATATAGAATTCTGAGCTCTCCAAAAATATTTCGAAAACCACTTTCGGCAAAACGTTGACTGTCAAATATTTTAACTTGCTGGAAGAAATTAAAAATTTTTAATAATAAAGGTCTCTATCTAATTGAAAACCAAATCTGTTGTTTTTGACAAGTGTTCTTTCCACCAACTGCTTAGAAGGAAATTTTAAAGTTCCATACACAATAATTGAATTTACAGAATCGGAAGAGATATAAAATTGCCCAACAATCCTATACTTGATAATATACTGATTTTTATCTCAATTGGCCAATGAATGGCGGACACACCTTGGACCATCTTTATTTCCAAACACTCATTCCTTTAACGATTTGTCAACATGGAACTTATGCAGTTTGCAGCTCACCATATTTATTCATAATGGACAATATTTTGATCGAACATTAACTCAAACAGATATGATTCTACTATAACAGTATGAGTTCCGTATATTGCTTTTTTTTCAAAATTCTTTCGATGTGATTTGTAGTTGCATGGAATTTGAATTGTGAAATCTTAAATGTGATATATATATTTGCAAAAATAATCAATACATTCCTTTCCTTTTTCTCGTTCGATTGATATTTTGAAATATTAATATTGAAAAATGTGACGTATGCATTTTATTTAACCAAAGAAAACTTAACAAAGATCCCATGAAAATTTATGCCGGCTTTTTGTGAAATTTATTATTTATTTGATAAGACCTCATATCAGATCAATTTTATTAAAGAACATCAATAAACATTCAATTATTAATTGCGTTAAATTAAAATAATTATTGATTTTAAATATAAATTGATAATGAATTAAAAAGTAACATACCGTCAATAGGGCCATTCATTGAATTGACACTGGAATTTGTCAATTTTTCTAAATGATCATTGGTAATCGATAACAAGCTTCTTGGACCAGCTCCCAATGTTACATTGGGATCATCGCGCTGTGAGTAACTAATACCAGGCCAAGGTTGGCCTGGAACAAATTCAGAAATATTGGCAGAAATATTTGAGATATCTATGAGATTGGTGTAAAAAATATATAACCAATTTCTGAATTTAGAAAAAACAATAATTATACCACGAGAGGAACTAAATGCTGAAGAGACTCTGTTTCCTATAACGGAAGGCTGAGTTTGAGACAATGAAAGAGCAGCAGCCGTGATGGCGCTATTAGCAATTGAATTGCAATTGCCACTAAGGTCACTGGAACAATGAGAGGTGCTTTGCATTTTTGAATTTGACGAATTGCTGGAAATTGACTCTCCGCCCATATCATTGTTAATGGTTGTTGATCCACCATTGTTGTTGTTAATAGAACTGGAGTCGATACTGGAATTGAACGCACTGTTTGTGTTGGTTTGTGATGAAATGGAACAGTTTGGATTTTGCATCATCCGAGACTGCCATATTTGGTTTAGTTGCCGATGACTTGAAATGCAATTGGTTGCTTGAGAATTTCGATTAAAATTATTGAATGACTGAGGAGGCGGCACTGGACCTCCATTGGGAATTTTTGGATTGTAAAACGCTCCGTGTTTTTCTGTGCCTATGTAAGGTGATATGGTATTGGGAGATGGCAAATTTCCTTGAAACCAGAGATCCATGCGATTTTCTGAAAAATTAATTTAAAACTTGAAGACTCAGAACTTTATCGCTAGTAACAACAAATACATTTAGTTGGTTGCTATAATGACTACATTATAATTTAAAATCCAATAACTCGTATTTGTTCATTTTTTTTTCCTTTTATTTACATATAATAAAGTTATTTTATAATAAAAATCAACAAGATAACATTTACTAATAATTAATATTAAAATCAATTTTAAATTATTAATAATTTTAGAATTTTTTAATAGATTTTAATTTTAATTTTGTTAATAATAAACTTCAGAAATAATAAAAATCGATATTATCTATCCAGTCAACCAATTTATTTTTAGTTTTGCAATAATTAAAATTTTGAGAAGTCAATTTTAAAAATATTTTACAAAGATGAAATTCTTAAATCAGTGTTAAATTTGATCTTCGTTCAGTATTTTTATCTATCAATTTTAACAAAAATTAATACACTTTCAATATTAAGGTACTACATAAAATCTTCAAAAATTAAATTATTTTTATATATTTAACAATTGATATTTAATATTTAAACAATTTGTTAATTAATTTGATATGAAATTAATAAAAAAAACTACATTCCTTATGTGTCAGCCTAATATTAGGTCATTCTGTATGACTACTCTTCAATTTTAAACTATACATTGCATTTAAATAATCTAATTTAATATTTAAAAAAGTATTTTTTTTTAATAATCAGTTTCGGAATTCCAAAAAATTTTATAATAATCATGATTACAAATTAGGAATTTAAAATTGCAGTTAATGAGTTAAAATTCCAATTAAATTCAAATATATAAAATGAAACCTAGCTGACTACTGAAAGAAAAAGGGAAATATTTTCCATAAAACTGTTACTTTTTGAATACATATAACATTCAATTATAGCCACTGATAATTATCCAGTAAATATAAATAACTATTGTCAAAATATGATAATTAATTAATAAATTGAAAAAACAATTATCATTTAATTTCACTCTTAAATTAAAATCAATTTACATAAAAATCGTAAATTTTGAAATAAAAATATTATCAAAATTTAAAAGTGAAAAATTTGAAAATATTAAGATCAATTTCACGATCAATGTTGTTGTTACGATTAAATTTATATCAAAGAAAATGGTAAAAAAATCAAAAATTGTAAAATTTAAAATCAATATCTTAATTTTAATGTTTATTGGTTATTTTAAATAACCCAGTAAAATTAAATCATACTTTTAATACTTATTATCAATATCAGTGGGGGTGTCAAGTCCATAATCTATTTTTAAATTCCGAAAAACCTAAATTTTCAAAAAATAAATTATTACAAAATCAGATTTTTCAATTATATTTTTAAATTTATCGATTTATTATGTAATTAAAATATTATTAATAATTGAGTTATTTAAAATTTGTTATTAATTCATTTTATTCCGGAATTCAAGAGGGCAAAGAAGTTTGACTTACTTAGTTTATAATAGTTGATATAGGACCTATTAAGGTTATGCATAAGTTTCATAAAAATTAAAAAACATTTACTGTAATTTTAGGACTAATCGCATTTGTGGGTCTTGTAATGTTAAATTGTTATATTCAAATTAGAAAACATTTATTCAAAACCTTATCATAATAATATCATTAAAATTAGTAAATTACCACACATAATCACATAATTTAGTTAGAATTGTATACCTAAAAACATTACATAAAAATTACAAATAAAGCAAAGACAAAAAATCTTACCTTAAAGTTATGAGGTCGAAAATTAGAAAATAGTAAAAATTTGAAATGAAATTTAGAAGAAAAAAATCTGCTAAGTAAAAGTTTATCAATGCGCAATTAAAATATAATGTGTCTGAGTGATTTAAATTCATTTATATTTCGTAAAATCTTCAAGTGGTGTAAATTTCACTCTAAAGTAACATCCACAAATGGGGCTAGCTAATTGACTGAAATTGGTTTAAAAATTATATTTATAAATTTAATTTGATTCTAAAATAAATTTTATAGTCATAGAATTATAAACATCTATCGCTTTATTATCCAATATTTTAATATTTATTTATTTAACCAAAAGTCCGAGATATTCAAACAAATTTAATTAAACCATGGGAATATATATAATTATTGAATCTGAGAAAGGTGATATCAAAAAAATTTCTTTCAATGTTTAGGAAAGATCCTCATATACGAACACAATTAATTGGTGTTACGATAAGGCAAATCGTGAAACTTAACGAAATTATTCTGGGCTTCTTTTCTTCTCGTGATGGAATGCATTTTTGTCATTATATTGGAGGCTTGCTAAATATTTTACAGATTGAATATAACACCTCTTTCTTTGGTTAACATACTGTTGCGTAATAAAGTACTGCTAGTTTTGTGACATTTTTTATTTTGTTAAAAGTGATTTAAGTCTAAAACGGTTCAACCGATTTCTGTTAAATTTTGTCACCCTTCCTATTATAACATGCGTAACTGAATAAAGTTAAAAAATTAAGATGGAAAAGAAAAAATTTTTTTGTTACAGGTGTGTAATTATTAAATTTTATTTACATGATTACAATAAAGGAAATTTTCCGTGGATTAGTAGTTTCGTTAAAATAAACTAGATCCTATAAAATTTGAGAAATACAAAAAATTCAGATGCCGAAAAGATTATTCCACTAAATTTTAGAGTTCAATATTACTTGATTTAAAAAGAGTGGATGATGAATGAGATTTTTAGTTCATAAATCTTTAATCTAAATTCAAATTTTAAAATTTCGAAAAAATATTTATTACTGAGTGTTAAAAGCTACCTAACACAAAAATTATATTAACTAATAATGAAATTATATTTTTTGACAAGGAACACTACTGCACTCATGCAACATTTGGATATGAATGTCATAAAAATCAATCATTACCAAAATTGTTATCTTGAATAAAATTATTAATCAAAATGACTGCCTAGATTTCTTTACCAAACAATTGATTGGTTAGATGTCATATAATATATTTCTGAAGCACGAAAAGGAATTTTTCACATACCATAATAAACTGCTTTAATAAAGCTTTGTAATTAGAAAATTTTGACGGACAGTGCAGGATACAAAAATTTATGTAAAAATAAATTTACTATCGAAGATGAAATTTCAAAGACACAAAAGACAAATTAATTCATGAAATGGATAAAGACAAGAAATTGAGCGATAATTACTTTCAGAATATAATGCTTTCTTTGAAAATATTTATTATTAAAATGTTCAGTAAGAATTATTGAATTTTATAATTTTAAAAATACCTTGTTAAAATCTTTACCATTAAAATAAGAGGACCAGAAAAAATCACTGATTATTACCTATCCATGTTACGAATAAAATGTTTAATAATCTTCTTTTGTTTTATTCTATTTTGTAACATGACCTTCGTTGCTCACAACACCCAATATCATTAAAGATGATGGAAACTTGGTGTGCATAACATTGGGGACTTCAGAAGCACTGGAGCACGGCCATCAATCGTTTTTCCTATTAACCTTTTGATATTGAGTAAAAGGTTTTTCATCAGAAAAGAACTATAGCATTTTTGGATGATCAGGATGCTTGATTTTGTTTAAAAGACACTTCGAGCGGATTAAACGATTTTCTTTGCTTTTTGCCGATACAAAATGTCTTCTTCTCATGAAGTAGGACTCATGTCCGGCGGCTAATGCAACAATAACTACGTGCCTTTTCATTTCTTGTGTTAATTCAAAAGTGATCTCTTCTATTTCTATATTAAAAAATAATTTTTTAATGTTTTATCAATAAATATTGTAAATCAATTTTAGCGAAACTAAAAAATTTATGATATATTTTAACAATTTTTGTCTTCAAATAGCTGACGCACCCTATATACATATACAGTGCCACACAAATGTATTCCCTCGCCTATAAATACGACAATAAAATGATTCTACTAAACTATGAATATGATGAGCATATTTATTTGGACCATACACCGATCAAAGAGATTCATATTTAAGACAATTTTCCTTATTCCATTGCCTAAATGGTTTTGATAAAAATGAATTTTGCCAAAAACAAGTTCGAAAATAACTAAACATTTCGAAAATTTTATTAAAAATTCTGAAAACCATGTAATAAGCAAGATCGGATTAAGAATTTTTGGTGTCCATTTGAAATAAGATTCTTAAATATGATTTCAAAAAATATTTCTAAACTTTTAATAATTAAAGTAAATATGGATTAATACTGAAAAACACAATCTATAATGACACCTTCAACAATATTCTTTGAAATTCTATGTATAAATACAAGTATTTTTGTTTACCTGATATACGTATCTGCAAAATATTGGACAAATGTAATAAATTACTTTGAAGTTTTAATTCGTTCATCTGAACTGACAGGTCAGAGACCATCCCCGATTGAGACTTCAGTGGTACACATTGCGTTGAAGGCTGCAGTGTTCTAGGGACCATTGATAAGAGCGAATTGGTAGTGGTATTGTTCATCATGCCATTTGGCATCTGATTGTTATTATTGACCAGAGACATTTGAGATCTAATGACTTTAAGAGTGGCATTTTGTGTGTTCAACTGTTGTCGTACCTCATGTAGAGTACGCGTTATTTCCGTAATAAAGGCTTGAGACCCAGAAATCGACCGCAACCCATTGATGCGCTGAACCAAATCTTGGTGTTTAGACTGAAGCTGGTGGATTTCATTAATTATTTGTTTTTCCAATAATATGTGATTTTCCGATGGCATACGATTTCCCATCGGCATTTGCATGTTCTGTGACATGTGCGTTTTAATGGCCTGATTATTATTGGTTGGAATCATTATTTGAGGCATATATCCGGAACTTAACATCACTCCGCTATTATCTGGTTCTATGGGATTTGGTCGGAAATTGTCTGGCGGAATATTCCAATCAGTACAAGAATTCGGTAGATTAGAATAATTATTGGACGAGTTTTTCATTTCCATAAATGGACGACTCATTTCAATGGAATTGTTATTGTTGTAAAGAGAATTCTGAGAATCCTCTTTTCTGAAACTAGTATTCATCAACTGTTTTGATTTTGTACCGGTTGGAAATCGATTATTACTATTGGATAAGATGTTCATGTTCTACAGAAGAAAAAAAAGAAATTTAATTATTTGAGGACTGTCGCAATTAAGTTTTAAAATGCTATATATTATGGCAAATTAAAAATAATTATTAATCAAAAGTTCAAAGAAAAATATTTTAAAACGAAGTTTAAAACTTCAAAAGAAACGCATATAACAGTTTTTGGTAGACATCAATTTCAAATATATAAATCATAACAGTCAATTTAAAATATCAACATTATAAAATTCTAAATATCAATAAAGTTTTCTACAGGTTTATGCAGAAATGTATATAAATATTCAAAATATATAGAAAAATATTCAGAAATATAAAAGAAATATATATATATTTCAAAGCAAATACAAGAGTAGAAATGTTGATTTTTTTTCCTATATATTTCTGAATAATTTTCTATAAATTTCGAATAGGACTATATATATTTTTGCATGGAATTATATTTTGAATATTTCTATATATATTTCTGCTTAAACCTGTATATAAATATCAATAAAATAACTAAACGAATATAAATGTTGTGTCAATAAAATATTTAATTTCATATAATTTTATATTCAGTCTTTCAAAACTCACTATCTATTTCAAAAAATATTTAAAATTTTGAAGTTTATTTTTCAGACAATGTTTTATTCCAAAATAAATACAAATAGTTAGATCTTTACATGGTGACCATCAGTTTCTCTTCATAGCTTAAAACGACGTTTGGCTTCATACTACATATTTTCTATCATTGTAGTGATATCTGTTGAACTGCATCCGTAATTAGATTTTTAAGTTCAGAAACATTTTTAATTCTCCTACTACTGTTTTTCTCCTCGAACGATGTTAAATCTGGAGTACGCCTATAATTTTGGCCCCCCATGATCAATCCAGTGATTAAAGAAGGTTTTGTTTAGGTATTCTTAAACGATCTTTGCATAATTTCAAAGTGTTACATCCTACATAACAAACTAAGTCAAGAATGCCCTCTACAAGTAGTAATGGTTCCACGAAATTTTGAATCATTTCCAGATTTACAGCTTCTGTTACGTATCATCTTAAAAAAATAAGTTCCATACACTTTTATCTGTTTTATCCCAGCCAAACATTCACTTTTGGCGAATCTCTCTAATATTCAAGAAATTCAGTTGGCTTTTCGATTACCCAAATGCGTTAAATATGACGACTACCTTTTCCACAAGTGTGGAAGGTCGCCTCATCAGTAGATATTTTTCATTAAATGTGCATCTTTAATTTGAATAATCAGCTTTGCTCACATAACCGCTTTTAGAATAATCCTCCTCTTGTAAATGATGATAGACATTTTTTCCAAAACAGTTCTCATGATTCTATTGACTGGCAGATATGGGATATCTAAAAAATTTCCAGCCTCGCGAATCAAAAAGTAAATATTCAAAGGTATCGCTAATCATTTGACATCTTTCATCAGATTCCCCGGACGTCCATTTCTGAGATCATCCTGAGCAGATTCAGTCCTCTGAAATTTCATTCAAAACTCACCTATCGGCTCTTTTTCAAATTTTTTCAAATTTATTTCTTTTTTTGCATTTAATTTTTCTTTCACATTTCTTTTATTCTTAATGTAACAACTACCAATATTCATTCTTCTGTGTTTATTTTGGATAAATGCATCTAAAACTAAAATAATCAATATGAATATATAACTTTTTGACTAATTATATATGGTTTTGAAATTTTTCTAACCTATTTATTTTGTTGCATATACAATAAATAAAATATAAATAGATAGTGAATTTTTAAGCATTTTCTGAAAATAAACTTGTTTTTCAAAATTTGAAAATCCGAGTATTATACAGGGTGTTTCATAAGTAACTGACTATTTTATTTTTTAAATATCTTTTTATAAAAATGAAAACTAAGAAAACTAATTTTCACACGTTCTTTTATTGTGTAATTTTTCATGCTGATATTTTATGATATGATGAATATATAGAATTAAAAATTTAATAATAAATCATTCATTTAAAAAATGTCCGTTACTTATGAAACACCCTGTAATACCAAAAATCAAAATATTTGATTTTAAATCTATTGAACACCTTGAAATAATTAATCTCTTTTATTTTATTATTTTGGTAACATTTTATAATTTTCTGTAATCATTTTTGGTAAATTTTCTAACAAAAATACGTCTTTCCACTAAATCAATAATTTAAGAAATCAAATAGATATTTATTCGAATAATTAAAATTTACCGTTGTGATAAATTTTAATAAAAGTCCAACCAGTAAATTCAATTAGCTTATATCACAATTATGATTTATAATTACTGACTTGTGTTAACTTTTAATTACATTTTAATTAATACTAATTGTAAGTTTCATTTTAATACTAGACATTTATTATTCCAAGATACTAATGTTAGACAATTAATGTCAATCAATATGGGAAATTACATTTCTTGGAAAACTATTTTAAAATACAATGAAATAATAAAAAAATAAAATAATACTTTTAGAAATGAATTCTAAGTAATGGTTAATAACAAATAATGATTTCATAATTTGTAAATTTACATAAATAACTAATTAGCACTGATGCAAGAATACAATTATTGGTGTGGAATTCAATGAAAGTATAAATGGAATCAAAATAGAAAATCAATTAAATGAAAATTATGACAAGTAAGCAATGGAACATTATCATGTGTCAATGAGAAATCTTAGGAAAAAAATGAGATTTCAATAGAGTTACTTGAGATAGTGAGAAATCCAAATAGATGTTGACAACAAAAACAAATTTTCACAAAAATATCGATTCGCACAAAATTCAATGAACATTAATTTTAGATAATTAAATCTATTATTTGTTAAATAAAAATTTAATAAAGATAAAAAATCAAATTGGTTAATTTATTTTTGAATAAAATAAAGAATAAAGAAATGACAGATGAATTTTAAAATTGTGATCTTAAAATATGAAAATTTCCAATAATTGAATTTTTTTATTAATTACTTTTTTAAATAAATATATTGTTTATTTATCAAATTAAATAAAATTATTCGGTTCATAATCAATTATCTTTTTAATAATGAAGGCTGTATAGATCATTACAGTACAAATATTATCTAAACAGTTATCAAATACCAACCATCCGATTTGTTATTGTTTCAACAATTTTAACTATTTTCATCAAAATATTTTAGTAAAATAAAGAAATATGAAATAAAATTCATTTTTATTGCTTACTTGATAATTTTTTTAATTTAAGGAGATCATTAAAAATGTTGAACAAGTAGTACAAATTAATTAAACCAAAAATTAAAACCTAAACATATACTTAAAACAATTATTATGTACTATACATTTTAAGAACCAAATAATTGTTGTTTAGTAATTATTTTATTTATGTTGTCATCTTGATTAATTTAAAATTTTAATTGTCAAAACCAAAAATTGTGCAAAAATTCGTACCGCACAAAATTAACTTTAGAATTTTTAATCAAATTATAATTATTTTATTTAATCTGAGGTTATTCTAACAGGTTATTCATTTCCACAATTACCAACTTGTACATTAATACACAAATATACAAACAGAGAAATATAAAAATTAATGGATTGTTAGGGTATTTTCGAATTAAAGATAATGTTAACCAAGTAATTAAAATTGGCTTTATTTTATTAAATTTATAATTAGGTGTCATTTTGATATAAACTTAAAAATTCAAGCGATAATTCCCATTCTTAATATTAGTAATCAAACTGCTTTTACTCAATTACTTCCATTATTTATTGAAATATTATTTATTACATTAATTTTTTCAGATCTCTTTCAAAAAGAGTTCTATTTTTCTTTATTAATCTTATATTTAACTATTCTATTTAAACCTTCGAATTATTATACAAATTTCTAAAATTTCACAAAAGTTACTGAATTTCAATTATAATAAATTTTTTTCAGAATTTATATCATTTGTATAGTCTTAAAGTTAACATTTGAAGCAATGATGTTTTATTTCTTAAATAAAATTTTTTTATTATAACATTAAAATTTTCTATCTTCTTCGAAAATTTCTTATTACAAATTCAATATTGTTCAGTTTTAGTTTCTTATTATTATGGTTTCTTGAAATATGACCATTACATAGAAATTTCACACAATGGATTTAAAAAATATTCTATTTCTGCATATAAATATGATTGAACTAATAAAAGAAGATAATTGTAACTAATTCAGAACAAAAATATAAAACAATGATTTCTAACTAAAATATTTAAATTTTAAATTACGTTGGCGTTCAGAAAATTGACAGATAATAATTAATTTTAAAATTCTTCTTATTAAAATTTTTGTGTAATATATATCGATTGTCGGCCTCAAAAATATTTAAAGAATATATAAATCTAACATCACAATTCAACCTTTCCTTATACAAAATGCTTCTCTGGTATGGTTTATAATTTTAAATCCATACATGTTTGAAATTCTTCAGGTAAAAATATGTATGGTTTAAATAAATAAGTTAGTGAACTATTGAAAATATTAATATCAAAACATGGAGACCATTATATTTTTATTTAAATATCAACAATGTTATTTTCTATTATTATTCCTTAATATGCTTAAAATATTCTAAATCTTTGATATTTGCTTTAGCAAACTGGGCCATTGGTGTAACACATCAAAAGTAAATACATAGTCAACCAAACCAGGTTTTTATTTTTGTGCATACCACAAAAATGTATTTTGACATTTCATTTAGTGAAACAAAATAAAATTGGTCGAAAGTCCTTTTAAAAGACTGATATTTTCATCCAATATCTTACGGGTAATAATTTTTTAACGTAAAAGATTTCCAGACTCTGATTTTTATAAATATCCATAAGTAAAATTGAAATTAAAAATAATAATAAAATTTATCAAAATTGATATATTATTTTTAAACTTTTGTGATTAGTAAAATTTCTCATTTGTTTATTATATATAAACAAATATAAAATTACATTGTTATAATATCACAACCTATAGCTTTATTATTATTAATATATTTTATAATTTTTATTATTAGTTTTTTTTTTTATTTTTATTATTATAATTCAAATTTAAGGATGCAGATTTCTAATTTCGAGACTATGAGAATTTTATTTGTGATGATTATTGTCTTAAAAAATTAAATTAAGGGTGCATGCAATCATCCGACATTAATAAATTTGAAGAACAAGGAACAAATAGAAAATGTAAACTTTGAAAATTATTCAGCCTAAATAAAAATTCACAAGCAATTATAGATTTAAAAATCAGAAAATAATCTACGAACAGAAGTTAAAAATCACCGTAGTAAATGACTCTTTTAGCCTGTCCTTAATCTACAAAATATCGATTAATATAGAAATTCCTTTTCTTGAAATAATTTTCCTATTCATATTGTTCAATAACTATAGCATCCGTCTATCTTTCTTTACATACATGTAAATATTTCATTTTACTTAATGAAAAATTTGGAAAACGAACAAAAATTAATAATTAATATTTGATAAAATAATTTTTATAAAAACATATTTAAATCCATTATAACAATTAAACAAATCGAATTATTTTTTTATTTTAAAAATAATTTATCGATTATATAGAAAAATTTTGATTTCTTAAATTATCTTGAATTAATCGTTTTATATTTGATAAAATTGAAATAATTTGAATTAAAACTTCACAATTTAAGTATTTTCTAAATTCATCGTAATTCTGAAAATAAATGAAACAAGAATCCATAAAATCCATCAACTGACAATCAATAATTACATTTATGTGTAATATGAAACGGAAAATGAAATTTTAATTTCTATAAGATACAAATTTGATTTTTTTGTTAAATTTAAGAAAGAGAATTTTTTAGAATATTACAACTGTATAATATTTTCATTGTTTACGAATATATGCATCAGTTTTTTAAGTATTGGAAATGACTACAGCTGTTACGGAATTAATAACTATGCTTAAAGAGAAAATCAGTTGGATTGGTAAAAAAATAATTTATCATTTTACTAAAAAACAAATTTTGTGGAAACGTTGATCTATTTCTTTTGTTCTTAAAATAGATTTATAGACAAAATAAAATGCTCCCGACATTAAAAGGGCAGAAATATTATACCAAAGCAATAAAAATTAAGTGGAAAATTAATTATTGAAATAAAATTAAATCAATAAGAACTAAAATTTGTTGGAAAAAAGAAAATCAAACACTTGTTTACCTCGAAAAGAAAATATTTTTGGAATAAAATAATTATTAAATTTAAATTAATATTATTAAATTATAAAGATTGTTTTTTCATTTAAATTTCGACTCGACTTTTTTGTCTTGTAATGAGGAAATTAGCTGGAAAAATACACGTATTTTAATTCGATTCTAACGAAAAGAACCTATTCGTTTGACTAACGTTTAAATATAGAACTCTAGATTTTATTGAATTTTTTGTTTTAATCACTAATAATCAAATTTTGAAAGACAATAATTTTGGTGTTGCAAAAATTGTAGTATTCATTGACAAAAGCAAACTTAATCCATGGAGTATTTTTAATACTTCATTTTCCAGTTACCAGCAAAAATTAACAAGTATCATATTAATCACATGACATAGAGATAAATTATCTTTCTTTAAGAATGTTACATATATTTTTTCAGACTTGATAAGGAGCAGAAAACTTAACTATTCGATTAGAAAAAAATATTCGATAAAAGATGATAAACTCAAATATACTATACTAATCTTTTCCTTCATAAATCTAACTGTGATATTAGTTAACCAAATGAAAATTAGAAAAAAAATCGGTAATATTATAACTGACCATATTGATTGTATATAAAAAATCATTTTCTAATCCTAATTAGACTGTGACAAATTCATCATCAGCCCTAAAGATAATAAAACATTCATATAATTGTCTAAATCAGTGTGCGTGTCTGTGTGTTAGAATTGAGAAGAGAAAATATTTAGTCTATTTTGAAATCGGAAAATCTGAAACTTACATCCTTCGAAAAAAGACATTTTACAAAACAGAAAAATTAAGACCAACATTATTTTTTATAATATATTATCAAGGTAGATCTTATTCAAGACATTGTTATTTAAATATATTTCTTATTAAATTTTTTATCATAGGTGAATTATTTCAACAAATTATTTCATTTAACTTTATAAAATACTGATTTTATATAATTTTTTGTTATATTTTATCTGATTTTGCTTTAAAATATATCTTTATTCCATGATAAACGACAATATAACAATTTATTTGACCTTTTATAAAATTACGAAGGTATTAAAACTTTTCATAATTATTCAATTAATTTCAAACAGAATGTTGAAAATTAATATTGTATTTTAATTATTTTTTTTTATATAATTTGACTTTTTATATTTATAGTATTATTTATTAGATTTTATAATAATCATGTTTTTAAATTATATATAAATTATGCAACACCAGTACTGACTGGGTTCTATTTAAACCAACACCAAAACAAATTCACAAAAAAAATCTAAATTTTAAAAATCAAATCAAAGGTAAAACATACATTAAAAATTTTATTTAAAGAAATCCAATATAGTTTGACCTTTGGTTAAAAATGTAGGATAATACTGTCTCCTAAACCTGCAAAAAGATCAAGTCCTTTCATCAAAATTTTTTCCAGGTAAACAATTTAAATATTGATAACTTGAAGAAAGTGGAGTACTTCCTTTTAATTCTTGGATAAGACGATACTATTTTGGAACTACATATACATGTAGTATTATCTTCATTGAGTATTTTAGTAAAAATATTATTTTGACATTTGATAATTGGCATTCTTTATGGCATGGAAATTCTCTGTTTTTGAATTTCATGTCATCATTAACCTCCATAATATAATCATCAAAATCTTTACTGGTTATCCGTGCTTTTGATTTCGCTTTACAGGTTACAAATTTTGAAACATCAAATCCATTGAAACATCTGGGTTGCTTCTATGACTATTAGTTTTCTTTTATCACTGCCGCCAGCGTTACAGAAAAATACAAGTGATTTTGATTTTTCTACTTTTGATACTCTGTTTGAAAGCGTTCTTGAGGGAAGATCATTATACACAAACACGGATCCATTCATATTATAAATATCGTACCGGGATAATTTTTTGAATGTCAAACATTTTTTGGAAATTACTTTTCTCAAATTCAATATTCCCGGTTTAAAACGATAAAACTTTGTAAATCAAGGCTTTTTAACCTATCAATCCAACCATTTGATATTTAAAATTTTTAATTTCAAGCTGTTTTACAAACATAGCAGCTTGAATTCTTAAAATATCTTCTGTTATATTAATATTTTTCACAGCCAATTGACAAATAGAGATATCCAAGATTTTTCAAAATCGTCATATTCTGACTTGCAGAATAGTTTATACAAATAACTTTGATTTGTGTCCACAAAAGATTTGGAAAGACTGGAAATATTAATCCCATAAAATGAAAAAAGCACTTAAATTTAATCTTACACATAGCACTATTGATCTTTTTTCTTTATTCTTTACCTATAATTTTTACATTTTGATTATTCAAAAAATTACTCGGGCATTTTTCAGAAGAAAAACTGAAAATTGGCTATATTTTTTAACGTACAAAATTATTATTGAAGTAACTATTTTAAAAATGACTCAGAACTTGTGAACAGTTGGTATTTTAAGTTAATGTTAATTTTTCTTGTTATTCAAATAAAAATCTGTAGTGATAAATTTTAAGAATTATAAATAATCGTTAAGAAAATTTCGGATTATAGATCGATAAATATACTTTTCTTTTGATTAAACAAAGATAAAAAAGTTTTGTTTAATAATTTCAAAATCAGTGAACTTTAGACTTTGTAAGGAAAAAATATAATTAATTCAATGTTATTTTCCAGTATTATTGTAATTATTTGTTTGATTTTCTGACCTAGATGCTCAATGACATCAAACTTGTCTTATTTAAAGATAAAAACTTAAGATAAACATTATCATACTTCAGTTTTCCAGATTTATTGATTAAATTTTAGAATTAAAAAAAAATAATGACTATATTGGAAATTTTCTGTTTAAAATGAAATGATTATTACTAGGGCCACACAAAGTCAAAAATTTATAGTCAATAAAATTAATAATTTTTTAATAATAAAGCAATATTTTAAATGCCGAAAATTGCAAAATCTTTAATGAGAAAGTCTCAAGAAATTACAAGAAAATATCCGGAAGAATTTTCAATTTCATCTGAAGGTTAACTTTCTTGTTTGTGTTGCATACAGACATCACATATCATAAAATGTTTCTTGTTGATAAACATCGAGCAACAATTAAGCATTTAAAATTTCTGCAAAATAATAGTTAAACAAGTTCAAAGAAACTTCAAGCAGCAAAGAACAGCAATGAAGATTTTAAATCTAACAATAATATGTAATCATTTATTACATATTTAATATTTTTTATAAAGAACATATCAGGTGGAATCAAATTAATTGGTATTTAAAAAAAAGATTTTCAAATAAATTGTTCTATAGATTTTTTCCAAAATATTATAAGACTATATGAAACAAGTTTAAGGTTGGAAATAGTTTAATTTGTTAAAAATAATCTTCCGTTCTTTAATATCACTATATTTTAAGATTGAATCAAGTGTTTCGAAAGAATTTTCTTTGGCGAAATCCTTTGTGAACATTAAAGGTATTTTATATCAGAAGGATTCATTCTAATACAATTTTCATTTTTCAAAGCAGTCAAAGAAAATCGAATGCGTAAATGATTCAACATATAGAATTAATTCTTATCGTAAACTGAGAATGATTGAGTCAAATCATATTGAAAAATAGTTCAATTCATCTCTCTTGGTACTCACAAATCTCTCCATCATTTGTAATACGATTCCAACCGTTTTGGTAAATTCAGATATCAAAGTTTCAAATACCTGTTTTTAAGTTTATTTTGTTCAACTGACTTAAACCTCAAAAAAATATTTACTATCAGCAAACACGTGATCAAGATAAACACTAATATCCATAAACTATTTACATCAACCAAAATGTTTCTATGACAATTTCACAAAACTTTTGTTGAACTTAAGAACTGCTTTTTCTTCCACGATACTAATGTCAACAATAAAAATGACACCTGCAGCAAAACAATCTCACAGTATCATTGATTTCAATGATAGCTGAAATGAAATTTTGACAAATTAAAACAAGAAAAAAATAATGTCCAATAGATATATGATGCAATATATTACTGAAAGATGAAGAATGTCTTAAAAACTTTGACAGTACTATTTATCTATCTAGAACCTTCTTAACGTTTCACTTTAAAATCATTTAATTTTTTGCTATTCTTTCAAGATAGAAGAACAGTCTTATTCTATACATTATTCAATTTTGACTAGGACCTTTGACAACACATACATATACTCCAATAATTATTTGTGCGTTAATAATACAAATAAAAAAATAACAATTTCACTAAAAAAGAAAACATTTTTTATAAAAGTCTATTTTTTCCAAGTATAATAGCTATCCCGGACATATAAAATAAGAATATGTAAATATTTGTTTTATTTTTATAGAATTGTAAGCATAAATTATTTTTGAATGTTCGAAAATGAGTAATACGAAAATTAACCATACAAATACATTTATTATAAGGGTACAAAATATTTTTATCAAAATTTTGTTTTTAATAATTAATTGGATCACCCCTATTCTTGGTGATCATTTTACATCTCATATTCATCGAAGTAACCAATTTTTTGCAGAAATCTGGGTTAATTTGTTACCATTCTTCCAAGATGTACTTGTTCAGCATTTCTTTTCCAGTAATTTCTCTCCCTTTGAGTTTTCTCTTCATAAAACCCCACAAATTTTCAATTGGGTTCATGTCCGGTAATTGCCCAATCTATTTCAAGACATTTACACCGAATTGATTAAGCCAATGTGTAATAATTTTCACCGGTTTTTATGTTCCAAACTTTTTTCTATAAAAAAACAGTTCACCAATAAAGAGCTACACCAAAATACATTATGTTAAAAAGAAAGTAAAGTATATAATAAGTTATTACAAAAAATTATTCATGTAAAATTTCTCTCATTATACAGGGCGATGTGATCACATCTGCACGAAATATCTTTGACAATCTTCACTCACTGAAACTTATTTGGATTTTATGATTTTCTTTTTATAATTTTTTTCATTTAGAAAATGCTTCTTCAATCAAATTAAGAAATGGACTGTACAGAGGAAGAAATATTAATTTGTATCCATTTATTTATATGAATTCTATGGTTTATTTTAATTTTTAAATTGCACAGCTGTCTACAATTTTTATATTAATCATACCTTCTCCCTTAAACTTTTCAAAGAAAACATACAATTTTGTACGTTGTAGGATTCTTTCTCCATTCAATCGGAAAAATTCCAATTTGTATAATTGATGTGCAAAACCTATAATTTAAACCTTTTAAATTAAGCATTTTCCTTTTCTGTGTCTAGATAACACAGATATACCTGTATAATTAATTTGATGGATAAATTAAGATAAACATTATTGTATTTATTTCATCTAAAATATTAATTTATTTGGATTTAATAAATTCCAGCACATATCCGTGTCTGCATTTTGTCTTTCAGGAATTCTTTATATCATTTTGAAGGTTTAAAGATTTCATTGCATTATTGACAGTTGTCATTGACATTTCAATATTTTCATTTTCCTAGAGGTGACTTGTTATTTCTTAACGGGATTCTTGATTTCTTGTTAATTCTCGCTGTTCTTTAAAGTTTATCCTTTTAATGTTTTTCAAATTCCTAACATACTGAATAGCTCTTTGATCGATACATTTTCTAAATACTTCTCAATATTGTTTTTTCTTGTGAAATTATCAAATTCCCTTTCTAACCATCGAGCTATTTGAATTTCCAATCACATTTATTTTTAATAATAAATTTAACTATTCATATATTTATTTATTAAATAAAATTTTGTAAAACGCTTTAAACATGATTAAAATTAAGTGTAAACCATCTAAGTATAAATAGCATTTAATTTGTAAAGAATTAATTAATTAGGAAAATAAATAATTATCAAAATCAATCACATACTTTTCTTTTATTAATTTACAAATCATAATTGATTTTATTTTATTACTATGTGAAGTCTTAATTTGATAATAATTTTAAAATGACAATTGATTCAAGCCTCAAAATTTATTTCTTTCAAAACTTATACTGAAATCAATACTTTAATTGATAAAAATAAAAATTTATTTATTTTACGATATTGAATAAATTGAAAAATATACGATATTGAAAAATTGTAACATTCAAACTTTATGACTAAAAAATCGATATTTTTCTTTATAAACCTGTTATTTATTATTATTCTCTGACTTTCAAATAAGGTCAAAACAGACAGTTCACTATTTTAACTATAGAAATCGATTCCGGAAAATTAAATTCTCAGAAACCATTGAGAACAAAACTATGGTCTTTTTCTAAAAATGATATTTTAAAAAATTTCACATTGAAAATTATATACTACTTTATAAAATTGGTTTACCAATTTTTTGAAAAATTTTAATAATGTTAATAGTATTTTTTAAGAACAATCAAACTTAGTTCCTCTTACTCTAGTAATCTTAAGCTCAAACTACCCAATCAGACAATGTAATTAATTCGAAAAATTTTAACCGTAGTGCAATACTGATTACATATATATTTGAAAAGAAACTCACTTGACTTGGAAACAAATTACTGTGTCTATTAACCGTATCATTCACTACAGGCTCAACTGAAGAACTGGGGACAACTGGCAAAGGAGCATTGGTGTTTCTCTGAGTGGCTGCCATGTTAGAAGATACACTGGTACGACTGCAAGTACCAATAGGGGACGTCAAAGCTTGATCTGGTTTTCCAATCGATGATAACATTCCCCAAGATTGTTTTTGTGCTGTGATGTTGGAATTAGAACTCCAACTGTCGTCTCGCTCCCCGGTCCATTGAGTATTGATTGAATTTCCTTCATTAAGGAACCCAAGTTCCCATCCACCCGTGACCCCAGAACTATTATTGATCAGAGACTGTTTGACTTTCTGATTGGTTATCGCTGTCCCGCTATTCCATCGAGATGTGCGTTCTCCGAGATTTTCGTAATGGCTCTCCCAAACTCCGACTCCGTTCGGTGGTTCACTGGTCCAGACATTGGATTCTAAGTTGGAACGATTTCTTTGCGAAGATGTCAAATTGGTGCCACTGCCACCCGAGGCTTTTTCATTGTTTGTGTCGACACCGTTGTCATTATCAACTAACCACGGTATGCTTTGGTCCACAGTGTGACTGCCCCATCCATCGATTCTATTAATCAGGCAGTGGAATTGTTCATCGACCTCGTGTTTCACACAATCGTCTTTGATCATTGGCAACGTTTGAAGGCCTTTGCCGGCAGCCTGAGCCCATGTCTGGTACTCACTACTTCCTTTGGTTTTGCTTCCCACATTTTCCGATTTATTTATACAATCATTCGTTGGAATAATTTCGCTACCGGCTACAGAACTGTTGAAAGCACTAAATAATTGGAATTCGGATTTATCCGATTCCAGTGGCAAAATACTTTTACAATTTTTGGAAGATTTGTTTATTTGGTCGTTTAATTGATAACCATTTAAATTGTTAGTGTTGTCGATACTTGCACTACTTGTTATGGAAATATTGGAATCCGGTTGATTTGCAGCCCAAATAGAGTTATTTCGAGTTAAAAATCCCTCATTTTGTACCATATCAATCGATTGTGAATTATTCCAACAGTTCGTGTTCAACTTATTCAGATCATTATTTCCAAGGAAATCTGATGAATTGTTTCTCGATAGACCATTCCAATGGCTGTTGATTTCGTTGTTATTTAGCCAAGGAGATGAAAAACCAAATGTAAAGTTATTTTGATTTTTATTTCTATTTTCATCCCATGAAAATTTTTTGTGGCTTTCCATTAAATCTGGTTGTAAATTCCTATTATCTGACCATAGGCTTGAATCGTAGAGACAAAATTTATTATCCGTATTTGAATTACAATTAGGAGTTTGTCCAACTCCGCTGTCAGTTGATGATGATATGTTAGATATTTTTGTATTTATAAAATTAGATGAATTGCTTAGCTTACCAGGTGTTCTACTCCAGGACGAATATAATCTATTTTCTTCTAATGGTTGGGTCATTTCTAAAATTTTTAATTAGGTAAACAAATCATAAAAATACTTTCTCATAATATAAATTTTCAACAGAATTAATTTAATTAAAAATTAATTAAATAGCAATTATCAAACTAGTACCTGTAGATTAAAAAGCTGGCATATTTACATTAATTATACACCGACATCCATATATTCAAAATGGCTTCTAAATAATATAAATAGGTATTATTTACATAGGTCTTAATTGATGAGATAAAACAAAATAATATTCAATTTATTAATCGAAATATTGGATATTTTGATTTTGATGATCAAACTTTTATTGGATAATGACTCCGACTTTAGATATAAGAATAGACATTTTTAAAACGAGTTTTTTTAGATTTATTTAAATATTTATAAAAATTAATTTAAAAAATTTTAAGTGAAAATTGACAAAATGGAAAAAATAACTAAAAATAAATTTTGAAAAAACTATAAGAAAAAGCTAAAGAAAAATAATTTGAATTTATTTTAAAAGTTAGAATTCAGATTTCGCAAAAAAAATTTAAAAACCAGACAGGATTCGTAACGATATTTGTTTTAGCGGACCTAAGGCACAGATAGGTATAAATAGTGAGTGACAATTCAGACTTTGAAAAGTCATCAATAGGGGAAAAGGGAAAATGTTTACTTTAGTCGAAATCAAATTTTTTTCGATATTTATGTTATTTAGGCATAATGTAATATAAATTTATTTGTGCAAAAATATTTTTTAAAAAATTAATTTAAAAATTTTATATATATATAATTGTTTTATTATGTCATTTTAAATAATTGTTATTTTAAGCAGTTCAATTAAAATAATTCTTAATTTAATTTGTAAAAATAAGCTTTTTTTAGGATTCAGAAGGAATTAATGAAATCATCAGAAACTCTCAAAAGCCAATTAAAAGTTAATCATATTAAGAACAGTATTGGTTTCGTATTAAGAATTACAATTTGAAGATATTGATTTTTGATTTCTTATATTTTAACTTAAAGAAGTTTTCTGTGTTTGAATTTGAATTTTTTCATTCAAATTATGGTCTGAGCGGACTTAAAAATAACTTCTCTTTTTCAACATTTTTTAAAAATTATTTTTATTATTATTTATTGTTTACTAAATTTTTATTTGTTTAATCTTTAGATTTAGTCTACCGTGGACATCCGATCATTTTAAGGTTTCATTGTTTATAGTATATTTATATTATTTATAATTTATGTTATATCTCAAAACTCCAATTGTTACCACAAGTAAAAGTATTTTTTATTTTCTTCCTTCTTTTGCTCTCTAGACCTCTGTCGCTGATGCTCCCAAGGATTTCAAATGACGATACGGAATGTTTATTTTATTTTTATTTAATTCTTTATTATTAATATATTATTGGGTAGTCTAAAAGTTTCCGCCAATTTTGGTAAAATGAAAAAGTTAGAAAAATAAAGTCGAATTGAAAATTTTATTAAATTAAATAATTACCATTTTGATCGACAATGTCTTGCCATTTTTTGGTAAAGCCAAAATTCCGTCACTGTAAAATTTTTTTGATTTATTGGCAACAAAGTGAGATAAGTGTTTTTCGCAATCCTCTTTGTAATTTAATTTTACACCATTAAGGGAGTTCTGCAATGAGCAAAAAGATGGTAGTCTGACGGTGCTATATCAGGACTATCATGGAGGATGCAACAAAATTTCCCAATCAAGATCCCTCAATTTTTGATGCGTCATGAAAGATACATATGGTCTGGCTTTGTCATAGTGAAAAACAATCCTATTGATTAATTCGGGACGCTTTATTGCAATTTCCTGATGTACTCTTGCCAACTGTTCACAGTAGATAACAGAGTTTATTTTTTGTCCTGGTTGGAGTAATTCATAATGGATTATTCCATTGGAATCCCACTAGACACATAGCCTTAACTTTCTTGAAGTTATTTTTGGTTTCGCCACAGTTTGTGAGATTATACCACATTTGTCCAAGACCTTTTTCGTATGTTATTATCGTACTTGATCCATTATTCGTCAGATGTAATAAGACGTTTCAAAAATGGATCAATCATGTTTTTATTCAAAAATGTTTGGCATATTGAATTTCGGTCTTTCAAATTCTTTTCAGTCAAATTATGCGGTATCCATACATCCAGTTTCTTTGTATATCCACATTTCTCCAAATGATTTAAAACTGTTTGATGATGAATCCCCAATTCCTGAGCTATTTCTTGAGCGCTTGTATTCCTGTCTTCTTCAACATTCCTAATTATTTTATCGACTTCTTCACAGATTGATCGGCCAGAACGAGGTGCGTCTTTGACATCAAAATCTCTGGAACATAATTTAGCGAATCATTCACGGACTAATCTATCCAAAACAGTATCCATTCCATAAGCAGCATTAATCTTTTTAGTTACCTGTGTAGCATTTTTACCTTTCAAGAAATAAAATTTCATTATGTATCACATTTCTTCTTTACTTATATCCATTTCTAAAGATGAATAAAATTTTATTAATTAATTAAAATGCCTACTTTTTTAAGTTATTTGAATGCTAGGATTATAATAAATTATAAAATGATATAATAAAACAAAATGAATTTCAATCAAATTATATTAAGAACATTTTCGCCGTCTGTTAACAAAATCGGCGGAAACTTTTTAGACTACCCAATACTTTTATTATTATTTTCATAAAAAAATAAAATTATTATTTTTAAACTCTTTGATCGTTCACCAAAAATCAAAATATAATTCAATCATTCTTATTAAAAAATAACCATCAAAAAATAAAAAAAATCACAATGAAAATTAATTACATTTTAAAATGAATAAAATCAAGATGAAGCACAGAAATATAGTTGTCATTTATTAATTTGGCTCTTTGAGAATCTTGATGAAATTGCGTTGTTGATTTAAGTTGGTTGTCATTTTGAAGGTTTTATAATAAAACAAATTAATAAAAGACAAATATCGAAAAAAAATTAAAAATATTTCATTTCAACTAAAGTAAGCATTTTCCAAAATTTTTAGACCAAACAATTCACTGGATAAATTTATAACTTTAAAAAAAGCATTAAGCTACTAAAAAAACTGATCATATCAATCTTGATCATTTTAATTTAAAAATATTAAATATACTAAAATAAAATATAACTTAACCTTATTAAATATAATAAAATTTATGAAAAAATATTTCATTAATCTTAATGTAAAATATTTACTTTTATTGTATTATTATTAGTAATAATTTTTAATTATTGAGTAATATTTTACAGGTTTATGCAGAAATATATAGAAAAATATTCAAAATATATATAATTCCATGCAAAAAATATAATCCTATTCAAAATTTATAGAAAAATTATTCGATTATTTCTATTTGAATTTGATCTCATTTTAATCAGCCAAAGTACTGTCTCAAGAATTTTACGTGAGTTGAATTATACCAGAAAGCGATTAGTCAGAGTTCCCAATGAGAGAAATAATAGTAAAAAAAATTGAGGCTAGACAGCTTTATACGAGGGTATTGAGTACATTGAAAACTGTACGCTGATTTACTTAGATTTACAAGATGAAACTTTCACCAAATCAGAAGTTATGGCCACTCCAGTAATGAAACTAGAAGTTTCTCCCACCATACTCGCCTCAACTAAACTCGATCGAAGAGTTTTTTAGTATCTTTAAGTCGAAAATACATGTATCATTCTTTATGAGAACCATTATGGATCGGAACAATTTAAAAGAATTGATTATCCAAGTACTCATGCATGACGATATCGATTTAAATGGTTATTCTCGCAACGTGAGGCGGTTTATAGAAAAACCCTTGGCGAGACAAGAATTTATTCCACTTGTATATTTGTTATGAAATATGTGTATATATAATATACAATCAACCCTCTATAATTTACCAAAACTGAGGGACACAAATTTCAAAGATTGGTAATTTATAGAGAGTGGCAAATTATAGAGGTAAAAAAATCGAAATAAATAACAATAAATCGTGGGAATTAAAAAAAAATAAATAAACACTAAATAAAAATTTATTTTCATTGATTCTTTATTTGAAAGTAATCACTTATTTTAGATTTAGTAATTTTTAATATTTTTTTCGAAGCCAGATTTCTGATTCTGAAAGATCGCTTAAAACACTCATGTTAGCTGTTTCATCATTAGTTATGAACTTTTTCAAATTATTAAAATGTTTAAGTCCAAAGTTGATTGAATATACTTGCTGCTCACTATCTTCTTTGCTTTGATCTTTAATTTTAAAAATTTTATCATTAACCTCTAAAAAATCTTTATTATTTATTTATTTAAAGCTAATAAAATTTCATTTTCCGTAATGAATTCATCAATAAATTGATTAGGTCCAATGGCATCAAGAATATTCAATATATTGATAGCTTCTTGTATTTCCAAATTTTCGGTATTTAAATCTATCTAAAATGACAAATTTACTTCTTGAAGTGGACTATCCAAATAATATTCTGCATGCTCCCAACAACTTGAAATTGTTTCTGATTTCACTGTATTCCAAGACCAACTAATATAAAGAATGGCATCTTTGATAGTAAACTCTTTGAATGAAAGTCTTTCATGAATGCCTTTATTCATTTTTAACACAGCACTAGAAATCAGAAAATGAAGATATTTGGTTTTAAAACTTTTAATTATACCGCCATCAAGAGGGTGAGTATTAGTAGTTGAATTTATTGGTATAAAATGTATTTCAATAAAATGAGTTTGAACACAGACACGATGCACTGGACAATTGTCTAATATAAGAAGTATTTTTTGATTTTTATTTGTATGCATGCTATCAAATTTTATCAACCATTCATTAAAAATAATTATTGTCATCCATACTGATTTATTAAAATATTAGTCACAGATTTCAGAATATTTAAAGTGTTTTAATGATCTTGGACTTTTTGAATTTTTCGATAACTAATGGCTTCATTTTGATAGATCCTGTGATGTTTGTGAATAACAATACTATTACTCTATCCTTGAATGTCTTGATTCCTTTTCTATGATTCGATATAAGCTTTTTTGAAGGAGATTTTTTTAAAAATAGAGCAGTTTCATCACAATTAAATATGGAATCAGGATCATACTTACAGTGCAACTTCTATTTTGGACCAATTTCTGAAATGGACCACTTCTATAATCGGATCAAACTCCATATTTAGACCAATAATTTGTACTTATCATATTTCTCGATATTTTCATATAAAAAATAAAATTCTTGGTCCAAAAATTTCAATA
>JBBMKC010054554.1:0-17711 GCA_037834085.1 Bipalium vagum | reverse complement strand
CGATCTTATAATAATATTCTTATAATTGGTAGTAATAATAATGATAGAATTAATAATAGTAATAATAATTGAAATGGTAATAATAATAAAAATATTAATTATAAAAATAATACAGTACAATTCGGCTAGTCCGGATCACTGAGAACTGAAAACATTTCTACGGAATACGCGAATACCGGATTAGTCGAACTTGGTGATTACACACCAACTCAGTATTACACAATAAACAGCTCATAAAGTATGTTACATTAAATCAAATGTATTATTTTTAAAATCAATATTAAAATATAAATAATCATTTAAAAAATCAATATTTATTAAGATAGAAGTGATTTTTATTGCTTTTGTCCTTTGACAATATTCATTTCAAAGTCAATCATCAGATCCTTAAATTTTCAGATATTCTTCCTTTAGATTTTTGGTAGAATTTAAATAATCCTTTATAGTTTGAAATGCAAATAAAACATCCTTTTTAGTTGGTAATATTCTCTCAAGAACGTCATCATCTTCCTCACTTATCTTTTCTTCGCCTAAACTCTTACATATATTAACCGAACTCTACTGTAGTAAAAATAATATTAATAATAATAACAAATCCATATTGAACGAAAAGCAAAAAACCCGTGAGCAGGCTGACTTTTTTCTTGTTAATGTTAATATTCATCAATTAAGAATAAGCAGGCCTGATATATTGAAAACATATTTTCCAATCGTTCGGCCACCGGCATGGGGGAAACTAATCTCCTAATCTGACAATTAAAAATTTGTGTCTCTTTCAAACAGTGATTCCATCTTTCTTGACATTGAAAGTAAAAATTAATTGCTTCGCATATTAAAAGAGCGGACATAAAATTTCAATATGTAAATAGAATTTGAGTCGTCATTTTATTTATATATTTATTTTTATGTCACATTTTCGACAAAAAACCAAAACCAATAATAATAAGTCTCAGTGGGACAAGGTTCATTAACAATATCACTTTCATCTCTTATGCCAGTATTACAATAAATAAATAATCATGGCTATAAAAGCAGATTTATGTTGATTTATTTTTATATTATTTTATTTTACAGAAATAACAAAGTCTGAGAGCTTTACAAGATCCTAATTTTCTTAAATGAAGTACACTTCAGGGAAATACTTGTAAGGTGTTCTTATTCGTAGCGGTGAAATACAATAGGGCGACTTGGCGGTTTTTCTTTTCTGTTGCAGTTTGAAAGAAAACCTTTACATAACAACAACGTAATAGAACCATGGATTGCTGAGTTTTGTGTCCTCCATTTCAGTTGAAAAAACTAACGAAGAGAGTTATGTCATTAAAATGAAACGGAATGATCGTGGTCAATAATATTGCAATATGTTATTATTATTATTTTTTTTTTATTTTTATTATTATTATTATTTTTTTTTAAATTTTTTTTTAATGTTTATTATAATTATTAAAATTATTATTTTTATTTTTATTATTATTATTATTATTTTTATATATTTTAATATTTTTTTATTATTATGTTTATTATTATGTTTATTATTATGTTTATTATTATTACTATTATTAGTACTATTATTAGTACTATTATTAAAATTATTATTAAAATTTTATTATTATTATTTTTACTATTATTTTTTATTATTTTTTTATTATTATTTTTACTATTAACATTTTTTTTCAGTAGTGGTATTGGTGGTATTAGTACTAATAGCCGCAGCCGTATTATGATAATTATGTATTTGATAATAATCTAATAACAGTAGTGATAGCCCTAGTAGAATGTTGATGACATTGTCGAATAAATTATAACATCCCCGCTTAATCTCATAAGGTATTTTTTCATTTATCCAAAGAAAATTTTCAAAAATTAAAATATTAAATTATATTGAAAAATATCAAAAGGTTACAAAACTAATTATTTCTTCCAATATCCAGGACTGTTTCTTCACTTGTCATAGAGAATACTTCAGAAATAAGCAATTATAACAAAAAACTGTGATTTCATTCTACAAGAACAAATCTAATTACCTGTGATAGTAAAATATTAAAACAAAATTCCGATGACAAAAAAAGATATTTTTTTTTAATTATTTAAAATTAAAATGGAAATTTAACAAAGCTTTTCAAAAAGCTGATGCCGTGTTTTTCAATGAGAAATGAGAAATACAACCGTTTCAGTGAAATAAAGAATAGAGGAAAGATAATCAATAAAGAAGCCTTAGACGAAAAAATAAAAAATAAAAAATATTAAAAAATTCCTTATCAAAAGTTACTAAGCTCATGGACATAGCTGAATTAACGTTTTTAATAATTTAGAGGTTTCCCTCTAAGCCAGAGAAGATAACTTTTGATACAATTCATTTCTGAATATATAAAAATATTTTAGTTTTTTATAGACATTATTATATAATAAAATTTTATTAAATAACATATTTATTATATTTTATTTGTCATTTCGTTTTATATAAAAAAATCCTATTGGAAAAATATTTATCGAAATAATATTATAAAAATAATCAATACAAAAAATAATCATTAATTCCAAAAAAATATAAGATTCCGATAATAATAATAAAAAATCATTGATGATATTTATTTATTTTTTAATTTTTCCTATCTCAATTTTTTATGAAGTAAAATAATTTTTTAAAAATTCTTTAAAATAATTACTTTTTTCTAGAAATATTACAGTTAATTTTTTTGAGACAATTTTATGAATAATATTTATTTATTTATATTAATAAAATAAAATATAATTAATCATTAATATATTAAAAAATAAATAAGTTAATATTGAAGTATTTTTTTTAAAAAAATATTATTATTTATTTGTTTAGTTTTTTCATTTTCCGTGTGCAAATTAAATATATCAGAAAAAAATGTAAGTTTCGATAATTTGAGCTTGGTGAAACATTTTTTATTAAATATTTAATTGTTTTCCTGTTAATTAATTTAATATCCATGTCTGGTGGAGTAATTATAGATTTGTACTTTTGTTAAAATTATGAACATTTTTTTGAATTTATATAAATTCAGAAATATTAATTAATTAATAATTTTAGAATTATACCATTGGTAATAAATTAGATAATTGTTTAAAAAATTATAATTGTTTCCTGACTATTTATTAAATTTTTTTCTTTTCATAATATAGGTTAAATAATAGAATTTTGTGAAAAAAAAATAATAAAATTAATAAATAAAATTAAAAATAATATAAATATGTAAATATATAAATATAATAATATATAAAATAAAATAAATAAAATGAATCGATTAATCTGATAAAAATGTCGGATAATTTAATTATGAAAATTACTGGAATGTAGTAGTAATATTAAAAAGTTTATTTATTTATATTAAAAAAATAAATAAAATTATTTTTTAAAATGATTATTATCTTTTTTAATTATTTAATTATAAAGTAATATTGTACCTTTCGTTTCAAGTGACATAAATATTAATCGGGAATAATTAATTAATTACCTTTTTAATTCTGTCTCCCACTCTCAATCTGCCATCATATTTAGCCGGACTGTAATCCAAAATCATCTTGACGAAGATTTCATTTTGATCTTTTTCTTTTGATTCAATAGTTCCAAGTGTAAATCCGAGTCCGATTGGTGCTGAAATTAAAACGTGAATTAAAACAACAAATTGATTTATTAGATCTCAATTTTCCATTTGTCATTCGTAAAGCGGCTTACATTTTCTCAATGATATATGAAAAATGTTTGAATTGATATCCAACGATTTCGTAGCATTGTCTTTTATGTTTTTTAAAGCTAAATATTGAATATTTTTTCGTTTTTCTTTCATAAACATGTCACATTATTTTAACAAAGTAAGTTGAAAATTGATTTAATACTATTTCAATAATAAAAACGCTGAAAAATTATTCTAATGAAATTTGAATGGAAATATAGAATTTAATAAAATTTATTAAATTATTAAATACACATTAATAATTTTAAACAAACTCAAGGTCGTAGATATTTTATATTGATTGTCGAATAATTGTATGATTTTCATTTTCATTTTGAAAAATAAGTTAATATATGATCATGCTAATTTTTTCCAACATTTATTGTTAAAAGTTATTAAATTTTTTAAAAAAACTTGACTTTTAATGATATTGTTATTTAATAAATTTTAATTTACTATTACTACATTTAATTATTAATTAAGGAAATTTGTTATAAAAAATTTTATTCTAAATGACCAGGAATAAAAGTAGTTTTCTAACAGTTTTGAAATATTAATTTGGACAAAATAATTTTACTATTTCCATTAATTGTGCTTTTAGAAATTACGTATAATATAAAGTGTAATTTTATAAATATTGCCATAAGTATTTGATAATTTTTCAGAGATTGTAAAATGTTCATAATTGAAGGTATAATTATATTTAACTGAAAGTTAATTAATCAATTAGGAATTTCTTTATAAACCAACAGTTTTAATTCTGTTTCTCGACAAAGTTAAACATTCTGTAATATTTTCTAAAAATAAAACAAATTAGTCTAATAATAAGGATTTTGTAGATTTATTATCAAATTTCTCAACATTAAAAAGAAGTTTATAAATAACATTAGTTTTATATATATAATTTTTATTAACTTATGACCTTTAGTTTCAATATTATCCCTTCTCGGAGTTTGAAAGATGTTTATTATTATTCACACACTATCAAATGTGAGATTTAACAAAACTATGTTATAATTTTATATATTATCACTAATAAAAGTAGATGGCAATTTTATTTTTGATTTTAAAAAATATTTTATTATTTTCCTTGATATGTTCAATTTTAAATAAAGGTTGTTTACTATTGATTTTGCAAATCATGTTTTTACAAGATAGTGAATTAAATAAATAATAATTTAATATAAGAATAATATTTTATTGCTTTTTAAATAATTTGGTTATGCGATATGCATTGAAAACTGGCAATAAGTATGACCTAAGGTCGATCTGAAATTTACATGAAGAGATGACTTTGTGTAAATGTACATTAATAGGTTAGAACAAACAATTGATTAATAGTAGAATATTTCAATCTTTCTTAGTTTTCTTAGTATAAAAATTAAAGAAACTCCAGATAATTGCCTTGCCATGATTTATTTATGATTTCCGGAGATGATTACCCCAAACAACAGAGTATTGATTAGATTAGTGCAATAATTATTAATTGGGCCTGTAGAAAGTCACAATATATCCCTAGTTTAAAGAATTTAATAATATTCTTGATTTCGACGGATGACTAATCAATTATGGTGCGAGGAAATATCAATGTCATTAATGAACTGATTAATGTTTTTGTCATGTGAATTATAGTGAGATTCAGACATTATTGAGCATCATTATGATTAACATATACAGTATCCTCGAAAAGTTTGTTCACTGCCTGTAAAATTTACTAATAATTCTTATAGCGTTTATTTCAGTTACAGAATTGCAAGAAAAATATCTGAATTTAATAGAAAATAGTTGTAATTAAGAAAAGTGGGAAAACCTGGAATAAAATTCAATTAGATTTACATAGATTTAAATAATATGTAATGTACTTGATAGGGCCAAAAAACATTTTGGTATGACAAATTGTTTCCGTTGAGTTTTACATTAGAGACTGCTCAAAAAGTAGCCTGTTTGGAATGATAAGAAGAATTTTAAAGAAACTAAATTTCGGTGAGTTACAAGTGGTTAACAATATCATTACATGTAATGAATCTTGGATGCTTATGTAAGCCAGAAATTAAACGATAGTTATGTGCATGGGTCTTCCAATATGATCCAAATCTAGTAAAATTTATTCGAGTGTCAACCAAAATGATACAGTATTTTTCCGAGAATTTTGACTTTTTACAACTATAACTTTATATATCCGTAGAACGATTGATTCTGAGTGTAGCAAAATTTATTGCAAAGAGGTTTATGAAATAGTGAGGAAAAAATTGAAAATCGGATAATTGACGATTTCATCTTACAAAATTCACAGCACAAAGCTAATTTTTAGAGCTCTTTAAAATCAGATTAATAATGCTCTTCGTATAGCTTTGATTTGGAATATAACTATTTCTTTTTAATCTAGTATGGTAAAAAATGTGTGAACAATAATTTTCTAAACAGGAGGATGCTACTAATGTGTTCAAAGTTTTAATGTACCTTATTTTCCTAAATTTACTTAATTTTACTAAATTTTCCTAAATTATTTAAATTTACTCCATGGTTACATAATCATCTATTTAGAATAGATAAACAAAAATGACCCTGGGGTATCAGAACAGAATTTTAACGCAAAATATTTTACTAATAGTATAAATTGCGTAAACTGTTAATTAAACTTTATGTATATTGTAATTTTTAGAAATTTTTTAGATATCTTGATAAATAAATATTTTCACTGCAGAACAAAAACTTTATGGAGTCACTGTTTTATTATTATTATTTCACTATTAATCACTATTATTTTAAAATCAAATATTATTTTTTTATTAAAAATTTAATAATTTGTCGGTTAAAATTATGTTGATTATTTTGAAAAATTAAAACAAACGTCACATTGGGGGTTAAGAGAACGGTGAAAAATCCATATTTTTCAAAGGCTTATTATGATACAGGTATGAATAAGAGTGTAATACGCAAATTATTCTTGATCCATGTAAACGTGATTATAATATCATAATAAATGTAAAAAATAATGTTGTCTAATTTTTAAATTTCAGTGTTACTATATTATTATTTATTATATTAAAATTGTAGGTACAATTTCATAATGAATAATTATAGCACAATCAGAGAACTATCAAATGGAGGAAGAACTCAAATTATTATATTACATGGTACAGGAAAAAGTTATACTGATATTAAAAAGTTTTTAGCAAAAGAAAACCTACAATTGAATGTCATTCAAAAGTGGAACAATACATGGGCTATTACTTATATAAAATTCATAGGCTGTCCAAAGATTTTAAATATTAGAGACGTCTTCAAGTATTAAGAAAAGTTCCAAATAATTCATTGGTGAGTGCACAAAGTATAGCAACTGATATTCTCATTTTAAAAGAAAGAAGAAAGAGCTGAAACTATAAACAAAATTATTAGAAACAATTAGCCCATAGAATTTTGGAAAAAACATTATACTGGGATGACAAATAAGTAATCTTTAAAACAAAATATAAAGATAAATTTCATAGAGAATGAAAAATGTTAATCAGTAAAGTATTGATCATTTTTGCTTATCTTCTACCATCTTTCAGGATACATCATAATGCCTTTATCATAAGAGTTCTAACTATACTAGGTGCAATTTAACTTCACCGTTGAACTCTTTGCAATTACTCCAAGAACGAAATAAATAAGTGCGAGGCCCGCACCATATGCTGGATGTGGAAACACATTCAAATCTAGCTCAAATAATCTTTACATGATGGCCAAAGATTTGTATGATTCTTTATGATTGGTCAATTCAGAGCTTTTTTGTATTTGATTATTCAAGTTGGCGATTTGTTGAAAAAAACATTTGAATTAATTGTTTCTTTGCGTGACAATATGTCAAAAAGAATAGTCCAACCATACTGATATTAAAACCTTCTTTTGATGGATTTCAGCTTGGGTGCTGATTCACCTATCTTGCACAAAGATCTTTATATTATCTTAATTACTTCATTTCTCATCTACAGTTATTAATTTTTCAGAAATGGATCAGTTTTGTTGCATTTCAGAAGCCAATCGCATTTAATAATGCGAGGTGTTAGGTTAAATTCTTTAAGATTTTATGGAATTCATAAATTACGTCTTTTTCAGAACAAATCCGTGAAAAATTGCCTTAAGTAATGAGTTGTCGCGTGTTGATTTCTTTCTATTGTGTTTTCGATTTGTTTGTCAGAAACCTGTAATGTACGAGCAGACGGTGGTTTATCTTTCAAAGAAAAATCGTCGAGAAAATTGAAAACACACTCTTCTGATGATTTGAAACAAACTTGGGAAGAGCTTGGAACGGTATTTTACAAGTTACCCTTCAAAAAGCTATATGACCTTACATTTCTAGGTTAAGACGCTGCTCTGAAGTGTACGGACGACATTTTGACCATATATGAGTGTAAAACTTTAGAGAAGTTATTCTTTGTACAAATAAAAAGCTGTTTGACATTTTTTCCGCTTTCTAGAGACCATCCTGTATAAGGGTACTAATAATTATAATTTTTGTTAGTAATTTATGCATTGACATTAAATTTAAGTTGCTTATCAAAACCTTTTAGTAAAATGGAGCCAATGTATTATGAGTTCAACAAGGTAAATTTATAAATTTTAATTATTATATATTATGTCCCACTGGTGAGGAATTAATAAAAATTTTGGAAAATATTTCGAGTAAACCATAATAAATTGTTCAACAAGATTCACAAAATTCGTGTGTTCAAGGTAATTCTGATTTGCAACAAATGGAGGTTTTTGACCAGTAAGCAATACGAAACAGTAAAAAAAACATTATCCTACTTAATCCTATTCTCACAACAGATATCAACCAATCAGGAATAGGTTCAGTTGACGCCTAGCAAATAGAGAAGAATAAATATCCAAATATATCATAGAATTTCCATAAGATTACCTAGAATATATCTAGAGAATTTTTAAGCATATCATAGGATCTTGGTGTGATTTCAAATGGCTGTGTGAGATACTTAACATTTTCTTGTAATGTGATTTCATCAGTTTTGATTAATTTTTTATTGATTGAATTTATCACTGAATTCCCTGTTACTAGTAAATTAAAAATAATTTCTTGCCATTCCAAAACTTCCTGAAAACTGTTCCTATAATTTCAACGGTGCAACCCATTATCTATTCAACATCCATTCGGTGGTCATTCAATTATAATCAAGTAAATTTTATCATTTCAAATTCCTCTCTTCCAAATCCCATAAAAACTCCTCCCCTCCTTTCTTAGATTAAGTCATTCCCATGTGATCCGCTTACTCTGTTTTTTGCTAATTGAGGAAAATAAATTAATGAAAATTGATTCCAAAAATGAAATATTAGAGGATAATGCACACAACATTCTTCATAATATCAATTTTATATTCTATAATTTCCATAAAATGAAAATACTTATATTAATTTAATATTTTTGTTTAAATCTTTTCAGTGTAAAATATAACATCCGCTAATCTCTTAACGAAATAAATCGGGTTTTAAACCAAAATTTTAAACTGTAAATTATTTAAATAACATATTTTTATTCATAAAAAAGAAAAACTTTTCTTTACATATCTTTTGCCTCAGAACTCAAGGATAAAAACATAAAAATTAATAAAATGAATGTTTTTTATTGAAAAACCAATATGGTGAATTGTTTACTTTATGTTTTTGTTATATCCTTGGCTTTTTTGTGAAAAACGAAGCAATTATCCCCATTCCCCACTTAAATTAGAGAGAAATAATGAAACGTTTGTAAGAATGTGATAATTATAATGATGATGATTATGATGGTGATGATGAATTAAGTAATATGAATATCAATTGTTTATTTGGTCAACTTTCATCTCATGATTGACTTTTGATTGATTTCCGAGTTTCCATATGTTTTTAACAGAAAAGAAAAATAATAAAACTTGTTCATGTAACTCTTTGTTTTAATCTTCAGAGATTAAATCAATACCGGTTATAATATTAAGAATATTTTTAATTTAAACTTTATTTATATAAAAAATATATTTATATTATTGCATCATGAGAAAATTTTTTAGATTTATTATTAATTCACAATTTGCCGTATGGTCGTTTCAGCATACGTTTCCGGTTGACGTATCGATTATAACCCAGTGCTGCATGTTTGAACAAATTTCATGTAAATATTTTTATATCATAGGTCAGATTTATTCATTTTTTTATTTATATATTGAAAGAATATGATATTATTTCTTCACAGTATTTCAATGATTTCTTTCTAGATATGGAAAATAGCATGATCATGGCAAACATAAATTTTTTCGGTGAAGAAATTTACAAGAATGTATATACGACCCATGAAGAAGAAATTCAAAGGCATTCTCACATTGTGAAGAACTGTTACCGTTGTCAGAGCAATCTGAAAAGTGATGGAAGGAAACATAAAGAGGAAAATCAATTTTGTTTATATATCATAAAAAAGAAATTCAGTACGGTGCCTTCTAAGTACATTATCAATGATGGTGTAAGTCCCGAAAATATGGAAATATATAAAAATATTAATAGAGCTGAAGCCGAATTAATTTTAATGAACTCGGACAAAAAACAAGGGTCATACATACTCAGGCCTTCCAGTAGTAAGATATTTCTTGTTTTGTAAAGAAAATCAATATAGGTAGTACGATTTATTCCCCGTATTTTTAATTAAATAAAGATTAATTACTTATTAAATAGCCAGTTATCTTTTTCTTTCATTTTGTAAAGATGTTACTTTTTGGATGGAAATGTTACTTTTTCTAAATATTCCTAAGGATAAACTATCCTATTTTATGATTATTTAATTGGTTAAATAATTATTTATAATTTACGATTTTTTTTTAATTTAGAATTATTTATTAAAAGTTTTCATTCCAAAAAGAAAGATGTGAATTGAACCTCTGACATTTTATTTTTTTTTAAATCTGTCTTACATTTGGAGAAAGATATAATAATTACATATTTAAATATGACATCTAATTTTTCAATCTGGTTTTGTTTTAACAATCTTCAAAGATTCTTTGAAGATTTGCAGTGAGAGATCTACAATAGAGCAACTACAAAGAATAAGATTAAAAATCGAACAAATATTTCAGCAAATAGTTCGATCTCATCAGTAAATATAAAAAGAAATGCAGAAAGAAAATTATTAAGTATTACAAAACACGATAGATCCCTTTGTAAAGTATTGTAAATACAAAACAACAGTTTTATTCTGAAATAATTAGAGTAATTACTTATGTAATCGGTATTTATCAAACATTCAACTTGCAAGTTGGAGACGAGGATATACAGGATGCGTCAGTTATTTGAGAAAAAATGAAGATAAAGGTAAGTAATAATTTTAATGAAAAGAATGTATATTTTTAAGCAATATTAGAAACTTTATTTGTTTTAATTACAGCAGATTTATTTATTCAATAAAATCGCCTTCAGTGTCAATTACAGCTTCAAGACGGCTTTTGAAAAGCTGACAAGTGACTATAAAATGGTTTTAGTTCATGATTATCATAGCAGAACTTATAGAAGCCTGTAAGGAATCTTTTGGATTATGAGTATGTTTTTTCGTCTCCTTCTCTACGACGCCTCATACGAAATAGTTCAAAGGATTTAAATCGGGTGAGCTAGATTACCATAAGTTCGGAGTAATATGGTCGTTAAAATTTAGCGATAGCCATTTTTGTGTTTTAATGCTGTATGGCAGGGACCTGAGTCTATTGGAACACATAAGACCTTTCGTTGGCAACTTTTTTAATCCAGGGCTTCACATATGTATGTAGACATTATATACAAAGAGATGCATTAATTCTAAGTCCATGTGGAAAGAAATACGGAGGCATAACATGACCTTCGATGCTCACAAAACCCAAAATCATTAAAAATGATGGAAACTTGGTGTGCATAACATTATATGACTTCAGAAGAACAGGAGCACAGCCATCGATCGTTCCTCCTATTAAACTTTTGATCTTGAGTAAAAAGTTTTTCATCAGAAAAGAACCATAGCATATTTGGATGATCAGGATGCTTGATCTTATTGAAAAGTCACTTCGAGCGGATAAAACGATTTTCTTTGCTTTTTGCCGATACAAAATGTCTTCTTTTCATAACGTAAGACTTGCATTTTAATTCATGGTGTTATTGGTCTTACTGATGACTCAGAAACCGATAGTCTATAGGCAATTCGGGACTTTCGTGAACAACATCCTGGACTTCTAGAACAAAATTAACATTTCTGACAATGTCTGAAAGTGAGGAATGTGTTTTTCGTTTAGTTATCGTGGAAACATTTCGATCAGATGCCAAACATTCCTTTCTAATTTTATTGACAAACGATCTGGCCACATTAAGAAATTTGGAAATTTTTAATTCACTGTGTCCGGCGGCTAATACAACAATAACTGCATGCCTTGTTAATTCAAAAGTTATCTCTTCCATTTCTAAATTTAAAAAATTATAAAATGTTGTATCAATAAATATTGAAAATCAATTTTAGCGCCACTAAAAAATTATCATGATATATTTTAACAATTTTTGTCATCAAATAGCTGACGCACTCTGTTAAAGATAGTTAGCTTTCAGTTTTAGTAGATCACTATATATTATATTTTGGTTCATTTAATTTTTTGATTTTTTGTTAAACTAAACGGAATTACTTACCAAAATCACCAGATTACTTTCTAATCATGTTACTGGTGTTAGTAGTAATAGTGCTACTTAATAAAATAAATTTATAATATTTCTGCATTTACAAATTCACATTAATTCAGGATTGAATTAGAACAGAAACACAAACAAATACATCCTTTAGCAATGACCAGAAATAACAATAGTGTTACTTGACAGTGATTAAAGTATAGACGATTTTACGATGTCAAACATTCATCTCTTCCATCAGTCATTTTCAAGTTATTTTCAAATAATGTTGACCAATAGGTTAGATATGGTAATCTTATTTCAAAACCTTATAGTAGGTCCTTTCTTTGGAAAAGAGTAATTTCTGAAGAAAATCAGTCTTAACTAAGTAAAAATAAATATTAATAATACTATTAACATAATTATTTATATCTTATTTGTTAAAAAAATTATTTAGTTATATTATGAGTTATTAAAAGTAAATTATGAAACTGTTTTTTTAATTAAATAAAAAGTATTATAGAGGTTCTGTTAAATGTTTCCTTTGTTTTTATCATTGATAAAGTTTCCAATTGATCCATTAAATGTATTGTAAGAATATTACTAAAGCAAAGTTTTTAAAATTAAAAAATAATATACAATTTATTATCGATAATTCATAGATTTTATAGTGTTAAATTAATTTTATAAATAAGTAATATATAATTAAAATAAATAATTGAATTAATTTCATAATCAACTTTTATTAAAAATATTTGAAAATAATTAATTTGTTTAAATATTAAAGAGTTAGCACTTTTACAACTAGCCTACAATATTACGATACATTTTGAATTATGAATTTGAATAATACTGATAAAGTGGCAGTGATTAAAATCCTTAAAGATACAAGACTAAGCTACAAACAGGTTTGGAAACCTTACAAACTGTGCAATTAAAACAAAATTCCGATGAGGTTTTTACAATTAATAAAATATATATTTTAATAATCGAAGTATCCCGAAATATCAGATATAGTTATTTCAAACGTTCACAAGTAAAGCAGGTTTTTGACTGGTTATAATGATAACACTAAAAAAATAAGTCAAGACCCAGATAAATTTAATATGGACCTGAATCATGATCAACAAACGATTGTGTCCGATAAATAAAAATCTGAATATGAACATCTTTTATACTTATTGAAAAACAAACTATGTTGGATTTTCTGTATGCACAAACCGCTAAGAGAAAGATCTTCTTGAACTCATAATAACTAGTAACTGAAAGAATTTGTTAAATTAACGAATTTCTTTTACTAAGAAACTTCCATACATTCGGCACCTAACATTTAGAAATAAGATATTTAATGTAAAATAGAAATCGGAAGAAAGAAATACCTGAATTGTAAAGAAAAATTGTGCTCTTTCCCAAGGATATTTTAAAATCTTAAGTAAAATAATATAAATTATAAAAAAATAATGTAAAAATAAAATAATAATTATTTTAAAAAGTTAATAAAAAAATTTGAAAGTTTTAAGTTAAAATGAAATCAACGATTTAAAAAATAAACATCGAAAATCCCTTGGTGAGATAATTTAATTTCTATTTGAAAATTGATATTTTTACGTTAATAAATAACATTATTGACATGAAAATTATTGATTTAATTTATATAGCAATCAAATATGTATTTAGATAAGTAAAATAAATATGTATAAAAAATTAAAGACAGAAAATGTAAATATTACAATTATATATAAAAGTATGAAAATATTTTATTCCATTGCATAGTGGCCAGTGCTTACTATTAATCATTATCAATAATATTTCAAATACAATACTTTCAAACCAAGTCTTTTCACAAACATGTATTTACAAACAGGATGACTACAAAATAAATTTACTTACTGTAAATCTACTTCATGCTTCAATGGTAGATCGAAGTTCAGTTTTCAACAACTGTGACTGCTTGATTATGTCATCTCGTGATAATTATCGGAAAACCTTTGTCACCTATATTTTTATTTCATCTGAAACTGAAAACTTCGACAATATTGATTCCGATCCAGTTTGGTAAACACTATATTAAAGTCTAGACTTTAAAATGACTTAACCAGCAAAGTTATTTCTCTTTCTTCAAGGAATCTGATTACAGAAGCAGATGAATCTGAAGAGTATTATCATGCGTGAAAATAATATCGGAATTCCTTTCATTGCTTTTCACTTTAGATGGAGATCTTCTGTAAGAATACGTTGAATTATATCATGAGAAGCATCAGTAGACTCAGCCAGTTTGTCTATGCTAATATGGGGATAATTTATTAACTCATGCAATATCATCACAAGTTTATGCTGACGAGAAGAATGTAGACGTCTAGCATTGTTTTCTAAAGAGATTCGTTATCCAGGTTGGAAGTCGAAATATAAGTTGCAAGTTGTCATCAAAGATACTAAATGGTTCACCATGCTTTAGAGATGAGCTTGTGATATCTTTTACACTCCATGTCATAACTGTATCATGTTTCAATTATGAAACGGACCTTTCTCTTTTAACTTCAATATTTCTAAATATAGAATGACACATTGGTAATAGTGCAATTAAGAAATTACTCTTTAGCTTTATAATATCTATAACAAAAAAAATTAATTTTTGGATACAAAATAACCTAATCATATCTTACACAGTCATTTACAAGATGATTAGATATTTTTATTGGTTAACATATTTTCTTGTCAGTGACAAGACTTTTGGTATGCCCGTATTATTATTGTTCTGTCTGAGAAACCTAAGTTTAAAAATGTTTTTAAGATTTAAATTTATCAATTTTATTTTTTATAAAATATTTTTTAAAATAGAACCTTTAATTGTTCCATCGATTTAATGATGAAAACAGATAGTAACATTATTAATAATTATATGCTTTTATGGTAATTATAATAATTAAATTATTACTTAATTACATAAGTATTACACATAGTAATTAAATTATACTAAATAATTATAATAATTAAAACTTATAACTATAGCAACGACCGAGCGAGACAGTGAATTCTTAATATTAGATTTTATCAGTGATTTCGCTTTGTAAATGGTAATGATTGTAAATATATATTAGAAATAATTTTGTTTAAAATAATAAATCATCTGTTTTATGGATTTCAATGGGTATATAAGTTAAACATTTGTCGAGCAAAGTCTCCATTATTATCTTCAATACATGAAAAAGACTTTAACTAAATTATGTTAGGTTAATCCCCATCATAATTATATATAAGAAATACAGACATGGTTAAAGTTGATGGAAAATCTTATTCAAGGTTCAGACTTTATTTTAAAGATTTAGAGAAAAGAAAGACCGTTCTTTATTAATTTCATTCTTATCGATGACCAGTAAATAAAATAAAGCTGATGATTTATCATGTTATCACTAGTAATTTGATTGACAACATTAGAACTTACCGGTGTCATTTACATTTTCGGCTAATTAAATATATTTATAGTATTAATAAACAATTTATTCAAAGCAGGTCATTCGGATTGAAAAGTTTCAAAAGTCAGTCTTTCGGATGAATCTACCTTTCAGAGGATGTAAATGTTTATAAATAGGTAGTAAATATTATCTGTAAAATAAGATTAACATAAATATATAAAATAATAAGTAATAGATATAATAATAATATAATTTTCATTAGGTACATATCAACAAAATCAATCATAGTTTGAACAATATATTTTTGAATGCTTTTTAAAACAATAATACGTAAACATTTCCATTGTTAAAAAAATTAATACTCTAAAACTTGAAATAATTGCCCACCCTTTAATAATGCCCCATCCTTTTTAAAAAAAGTTATTATTTTTAATATTATAAAAAGAAATTATAAAAATATTATAAAACTAGAATATTGTGCCATAAATATTAAAATTCATTTCAATAAAAGTTATTTTAAAATAAATATTAAAAATTTAAATTAAGCACAATATAAAAATTAGAAATAAGTTTTTATACTCACATGGGCAATGAATTATTAATTAATTAATTAAATTTAAAATAAACAAAAAATTAATGCAATTTTAAAATCATTTGACCAACAAAAAAACACAATAAATAAAGAATTGTTAAAATACTAAAACTCGAAGATTTAAATCAAATATTTTCAAAATTCTTTTTCATTTTAAATAATTAATTAACTTATTTTTCTAATTAATTTAATCAAATTTTTTTAAAATTAAATTAATATTTTTTTTTACTTCAAAATTTTCAAAATATTTAAAAATATTCTCATGTTAAATATTTTGAAAATAATGATCAGTAAACGAAATGAAAATCGTCAGTCTGTGCATTATCGAACAACGGACAGCTTGTTCTAGGGGCCGCAGGACGTGGTTTGTCTTTGATAGTAAATTCACCTTCCTTAAAGCGTTTGAAGCAACAAGCGCACACATTATACGTTGCTATTTTTTCGCCAAGGCAGAGAAAATGGATACATGCTCTTGTTACATTTTGCATTATTGAAATGCATATAAAATTCATTGCCAAATGTGCATCTTATGTATTCTCATGTTGGTTATTCCAGGAAAGAAATGTGTTGAAGTTTTTCCTTTCTTATTTTTGAAACTATTTGGCATTTGAATATTTGATGTGAAAATCAATTTGAAATTGATATTTTTATAATAATTTTAATACTTACATTATATAAAAAAAATTCAATTATTTATTACTAGATCTAGTTTATCGATTAATAAATTTCCAAAATAATTTAGAAGAAAATTATTATGCGCTTTCCATAAGAGATTCCCTGCTGGATTGCAATCATGCCGTGAAACATTTTCTCATTAAGCATGTTTCCAACAAAAGAGAATGTAAATATCGAACAATCAACTTTCTATTTCCAAATATGGCCACATTGGTCAATTATTTTGAAAGTAAAGACGTTCTTTAACAAAGTCTTTTAATTATTCAATTTAGATATCGGTATTGGTCAAAATAAGACAAAATTAAGATCTAGGTTTTATGAGAACAACCACACCGCCAGGATGTCACGTCAAGAAATAGAGTTAGTCAGTCAGACGGATGACGACATTTTATCTTATGGGAAAAGAATTGACAAAAGAAAAGACATTGTTCACAGACCTTATATTTATTTTGATAAATTCAAAAGGAAAATATTGTCAAGACTTCAAAATATCCCTGAGGCTCTTAATGGTTATACCAAATTAGATATGGAAGAAGATTTTGACTGATGAAGGAAATAAAATCTTTTTAACACAAACATTTTATTATTATTATTATTATTATTAGTATTATTATTACTATTATTATTCTTATTGTTATTATTATTGTTATTATTATTATTATTATTCTTATTATTGTTATTATTATTCTTCTTCTT